>JASJFT010000052.1:218503-240320 GCA_030770425.1 Darksidea phi | reverse complement strand
TTTTATTTAAAATTTTAATTTTTTTAAATTTTATAAAAAATTATTTTTTTTTTTTTTTTTTTTAAAAATCCCAATTAATTTTTTTTTTTGGTAAAAATTTTTTTTTTTTTTTTTAAAAAAAAAAAAAAAAAAAAAAAAAAAACCAAACGCACCGGAACGTTAAATTCTTATCTCGCTCTCCGAACTTCGTTAAATGCTCAGGTTGACATTACTTGTTAACCAAATGCCTCTAACATCAGCCCCTGAATGGCCCCAAGACGTCGTAATGGATTCTTAAGGCTTCCACCATGGCATATGCATTTTCAAATCCAAAGACATCCGCTCCGCCTAGAATGGTGCTCCATTTCTCGTTAGTAATATTCGCACAACGTTCCGCAACGAGATCGAGGTAAACCTTAAACTGTGCCCAACCATTCCCTGGGTTATTCTTTAGGACAGAGCCAAGGATATTGTTAGCACCCAGGAGAGGATCATTGGTCGCTGACAGGGAGATAGTCGCATTACAGTTTTCAAACAGATCATTGACGTAGTCTTGCTGCGTGAGAACATCCTCTCGAGTTCCGATTCGGTTCAAGTGCCCGCCGATATAGTGCATAAAGTCGAAGCTGAGAATCTCTTCATGCGCCTTAATCCATTTGGGAATATTCGTTGACACCGCCAGCTCTGAAAATGGAATCCAACCAGGAAAGACCACATCAACGAGCATGAGGGCCTTTGCTGCTTTCATGTAAATGAAGATATTTCCAGGGCTATGATTCTCGCCCTTGTATGATAACTGAACGGTCTGGTTTCCGACGACAAGATTGAAGTCCTTTCTGAAGGTTGTCTTCGGTAATGGTCGGAATGGGTCTGGTGGTACCTCTTGGAGGAGACGGAGGGTTTGTTCGTGTGCGATGATGTCGACATGCGGGCTAGCAAAACGGAAGGCGGATCCAATATGATCAGAATGCGCATGACTGTATATCATGTGGGTAATTGGCTTGTCTGTTACGTTGCCAATTGCGAACACCAAGTTCATATCCGTTGTTGGAGGAGCGTCAATGACGATTACGCCTTCAGTCGATACAACGAACATTGCTTGGTAGAATCCATCAAGGACAGCATACGTGCCAAAGCCGAGAGGCAACGTGAGGAAACCAGAAGGCGGAATCGTAGGGCCTTCGGCAGTTGTCGGGAGTGGGTCAAAGGTTTCGTTGAGCTCTCCGAGATGAGAGGTTTGGCCTAGGGCGAGGCCAGACAAGAGAGTGAGAGAGAACAATGGGAGCTTCATTTTGGGCGGAGAGCAAGAGACGCTGATCTACTTGCGAGGTAATGATCTGCTAGGTTGGGTGTGTAGAGGTAGGCACTTATCTCGCAATTTGTCGGCCCGGGCTGCCATTTAAAGGAGATATGATTTGAAATCAAACTCTGCTGAGAAATAGATCTCTTTTCATTTGCTTGCAATGATGTTGTCAAGTCAAATTGTGTTAAGCCATGGCTTCAGGGCTCCTCGCACTAGCACCAATCAGACTTGCATCCGCAACTGCCAAGCGTGCCGATGCGAGGTAAAATGGGTAAGAATCTTTGATTAGTGACAGGTATAGAAAAACAATCGTGATGATGACCATCGTACGGATGTCATGTACCTCCATTTGTCAGCCGTCGGTTGAGCTGGTTCAAAGGCGGACTTTCTTCTCCGCATAGCGCGAACAAAGGTAGGTGCTGCATAAGAAGCATAAATGTCGGAGGTCGGTACTTTCAATGCGCGAAGAAAGGTTAGCTTAGTCACTGCTGGGTTATAACTGTACCCTGTTCGTGGCCTTGGCCTGCACGGGGCAACCTTCGTTTTACGGATGACGGTGCGGGGTAGCTAAGGCTGCCCCACTTTCACACAAGGTCCGCGCGTAGCCTAGTTTCGGTTCCCATAAAGCCACTGGTAACCCTATGTGTGAGAGCATTCGGCTCTTTATTCTCTCTCACGCGTCAAGGGAGATTGTACACCGGAGTCGCTTACCTTGGACTTAATTGACAATTGCGCGTAGCAAGCCTCGTATCTACAAGTATTCAGTCGCCAATCCCTACGGCGCTCTACAACAGCCGACGGCGCTCAGCGTAACCCGACGGACCTCTGACAGTTTCGACCTGTCCGCTACAGGGCCTTTCCGCTTCGCAATGGAGCAGAGCACAAACTCCAACTCCCGAGATGTCATAGCTGACATCAACTATTTTCCCGCTACAGGAGAAGTGATAGAAACCAGTGCCTGGAAACCTCGTTTTCTAGGCGTTGGGGATGATTACACTAGGGCAATGACAATCCACGACGTCCGGGGCCTCGAGAAAAAGTTTGATCTCGACATTAATGGATTTCAGTTTGTCAAATTAGCTGAAAAGCGAAGAAACACGGACGACGATGGGATCATAATGCGAGAGTATTATCCCGAGCTCGAAGGACTGATAAAGAAAATGTACTTTTACTACAATAGTTTACGTTGCAGGAGCATACTGAGAATGATAGGACCGGAGCACATGTAGTGCATGTATTTAACCACGTGATTCGAAAGCATTTCGCGCCATCCGACCGAGGAATCTTAGATGGGGACGGCCGCTGGCAAAACATCCCTTCCGGGCATCCGCATGTTGATTATTGTGGTGTACCAGAACTTATGGAGGGTACCAAAAAAGAAATCGCCCTACCTCCGGACATAGCAAAGCTCTACAATACCAGCTCACGTTTCTGCTTCTTGGGGGCTTGGCGACCTATTGCGACACTCAAGAAAGATCCTCTTGCTGTGGCCGATGTCACAACAGTGCCAGATTCGGATTTTCAGTTAAGAGCTCGCACCTTCCGCAGTGGTATCAATTCAGGCAATTATGTGATGTCGCATGGCAGTATTGAGGAGCAGCATCAATGGTATTATATGTCTGAGATGCAACCATTCGAGTTAGTGGTTTTTAAGGGCTACGACACCAAACAAAATCTGCCAGGTTGGAGGTGCCCTCATACTGCGTTCATGCTTCCTGGTACAGCAAATTTGCCGCCGCGAGAGAGCATTGAGTGTCGAATCGTCTGTTTTTGGGAATGATTCATCTTTTTTAATCTAATCCTTTTTTCTCAGAGTGCAATTTGGCATGCGTTTTTTATATAGGGTGATATATTGGTGTCTTGTAAAATGAATGTGCTGTCTCTTTAGGTAGCGAATTAAACAAATATCTTTTTGATGACGAGACTACGTTCGCACCAGATCATTGGCTTCTCTCGTTGACCATGGCAGTGAGCTCTTTCAAACTTTCGCCTCAACGTACTTCTCACTAACTAATAGTGTCTCCCCTCCAGACCCTACGAAAGGCCGGGCAATATATGTCAAAGGCGTATATCAGAAAAGATCTCGCGGCGCGGAATAACCGGACAGCCGAGAGGGCTTGGCAGTTGCTGGACCGGCAACTGGCACAGAAGCATCATCGCTACATTGCTCCCCCATTCACACTGCAACTTCTCTCCACTCTCCCACTTCTTCCACGCATCTGTTGCACTCTCCGCCATCCTTATCCTCAAAGATGTGCCCATGATTCGTGCGCATTCATGGCTTGCGGCAGTCCTCGTCGCTGGCGGTGATTCCGAGCCACCGCCGGACTCGCAGATTCCTACCGACTCCTACAGAAGCCTCAAAGGCAGCACCTAGCATCCACGTAGACTCGACTACCACCGTCACATCCTCCCACTCCGCCTGTATCCTATTACAAACCAAATCGAAAATGCGCTGCACTCGGAGAGAACGACCCGCCGAACAATCCGCATCTACACAGGGGACGGCGAGTCCCGAACAAACCCAGCTCTACATGCGACATATCCCAGACCCCGAGATCGCCATTGAAGAAGTCGAGTAGAATCGCCGCGAGGAAGGCAGAGGATACAACGAAGAAAGCGCAAGCAGTGAAGTATGTTGTGGACCTGAATGCCGCACCACGGCTAAGGCGTGTCGGACGCAAACCGGCTTCAAGTCCGGCCGCTCCCCTTGCACCCGCTTCAGCACTGCATGAGGTGCATATGCCGGAATTGGTCCCAACAATCAAACACATCTGATGGCGAAAACTTCGAGAGGAAAGACATGGGCCGGCCAGCCTTGTCAATATCCTGTCTCCGAGTCAACTAGGTCGAGGGCGCGATCTCGCAGCCCAACCATGAGAATGATCGATCTTAAGACTGCGGAGAAGAAAGTATCCTCGAAAATGGCCAAGTCGCCTGCAGATGTACCAGAAAACGTACGGAAACTATACAAGGAGATACAAAGCCTGGCTCGCGTAGCCCGTGCTGTAATTCCACTAGGAGTCGAGGTACGAGCTTTTTCACACCGATCCTTTCCACTCGCTCACATCTCCACTAGGAGTAGGTTCAAGTCGATGCTAGTAGTGATCTCGATAATCTGGACATCTTTGTGGCAATGGCACTGAGCGGCATGGGCGGAGAAGAGTTACTAGATAAATTCAAAGCTTTACAAAGCGTTCGAGACTCGACAGCGGCCTACTATACGGACTTAGGAGCAGTTAGAAGTATCTTATGTAAGCGCTTGCGTCCGCTTGCAACGCCATTTAGACCCCAGTCACTTTTGTTTCCTTCACCATCCCATCTATCGCATCCCATCCATTATCACCCGAATGTGTCATTATAAGCCTTTCGGTTATTGAACTCTTAGTTAGGAGAGTTGGCAGGGTTGCTCTCGGACCAGACATTGTTGATCAGGTCGTCAGCATCGTCACGGCGGTGCGGGGCATTGCTGGGGCTGCTTTCTAACCAGACGTTGTTGATCATATCGTCGGCGTCCGTAGTAGTGTCACGAGGAGCGTTGCTTGGGTTGCTCTCGGACCAGACATTGGTGATAAGATCATCAGCGTCATCACAGAGCCTCATCCCATCGGTGAATATGCTAAGTCAGCATCTAATACAGGGAGCTATGGGAATGGTAATACCTGGCTTGAGGCTGCCTTGTGGCAGGGCTAGCACCGTGCTCGCAAACTAAATGATATGGACGAAACGCATTTTAGCCGATCTTGCTTTCGAGGATTTGGTTAGAAAGATGTGGTCTTGCAAGGTCAAGCTCTGTCAACTGGCTCACGGTGGTCCACAAACGTCCCTCATCATCGACTTATATATCCTCGGGAGCTGTATATTGGATCATGTCACAAATACGCAGCATGTATGCTGTAGCACTGAGTAGAGTTACCGTATGATATTCTTGTTAGAGGCCCCACTTTGGTCAACCCCTCCCAGCGTCGACCACCATGCATGGTATGCACAGCGGGGCCAAAATCCGTTGATGCTGTTGGTGTGAGCTACTAGCTAACACGTCGCAAATCACTCTCAAACTTCACCACTCACGCTGAGCCGTGGTAAGCCTTCTACTCAGGGCTGATCATGGGGGTTGATGCCCGTTGTTTATTCACGGGCATCACCACCCTGGTTGCGGCCATCAATGGGATCAATTATCAGTAGCCCACGAGATTTCTCAACCCTTGGCTAAGCTCGGGTGACGCACAGGAACTAGAGGTTGGAGGCTTATTTTTATCGTTTGGGAGGTGTCACAGCATCATTTATTGTTGAGGCAGTGTGAACGAGGCAACTGTCCTAAAGCGGTATCAATATCAATGTGGAGAGTCTAGTTTCCGCCCCCTCTGGGCGTCTTGGTGGATCTCAAGAAGTCTGCTCCGATTGCAGGGCCCTTAGGCCTCAAATGTCAACCCATCCAACGACTGATAATGAGAACGGTTATGCACACGTCGGTAGAACAGCACTACACCCTTCGCATAACCGCACGAACCTTGGATGTGAATATTGCCGTGAAAAATAAACCGAGAATTTCATAGCTCAGCTTGTGCGTATATCAAGCCATAAGCCTTTCCAACTTAGCAGATATCGTGGCAGCAATGGAAGCAAGAACAAGCCTCCAGAATAAGGTTTAAGGCCGCCAATACGAACATGTACAGTTTGATTCGTTACGTTCTGGCTGATCATATAGATCCTGGTGTCCGAGTGCAATCAATCATCCCATGTCACGGACTTGAGAACTAGGAATTCATCCATCCCTTGTTCAGCGTTGAATCTGCCCCATCCGCTGTTCTTGATCCCACCGAATGGGAGAGCAGTCTCATCGTGGATGGTCATGCTGTCAATATGCGCAGCCCTGATACTGTCAACGTCAGGTCAAATGGGGTCGTAATGGAGCTTTTACTTGCCCTGATTTTATCTTCTTCGCGATGCAAGACCTTTACGCAGGTCTTTGGTGAAGACAGAAGCCGAGAGCCTATACTTAGAACCGTTTGCAAGACTTACGGCTTCTTCTTCGGGGTCAACAATAGTAAGAGCTACAACCGGACCGAATGACTCCTCGTCCCAGATATCAGTGGATTTATCAACGCTCCTAAGGATAGTGGGAATAATGGCTGTCCCGGGTAATGTATCCTTCCCATTACCCCCAAACAGAACCGTGGCACCTTTGATATAGCCTGAGAGAGTAAAGCCTGAAGCCTTGATTTCGAAGTATTTGAAACTACTCTTGGTAGCGGCTGTTCGCTGACTTCCTTGAAAAGACCTTCTTTCAAGATCTGGCTGAATTGGGTAGCTATACTGCTTTGCACGATGATGTGGTCTGTTGCCATACAGATTTGACCAGCCTGACATTGTCAACTTGAATTTCTTAAACAATACGCAAGACTTACGTTTATGAATGAGCCTGCGATGCAAGTTTGCGCGGCCAGTCCAAGGTCCGTATCTTCTAACACAATTGCGCTGTTCTTTCCTCTCAGTTCCATCAAGCATGGTTTGAGATTTTCACGGCATGTTCGAGCCACCTTCCTGCCGACTGCAGCACTCCCCGTAAAATTGATATTCCGCACCGCTGGATGTTCAATAGTTGTATTGACGGTTTCGGCAGCTTGTTCATGTGGGCAAGAAAGCACATTCACCACTCGTTTTGGCAGTCCAGCCTTGCGAAAAGCCTTGCCAATGGCCCAATAACTCCGTGGAGTCAGCTCTGATTCCTTCAGGATTACCGTGTTTCATGTGGCGATGGCAGTAGCTGCTGAGCGAATGGCGAAAACAAAAGGAGCGTTCCTGGTGTGGGGTTAGAGTAATGCTTGAGCCTTTTAAAACCGTTCTTCAAACCAAAAACGAGTCTTACTAAGGACAGGCACCTAATGTCACTCCATACGGCTCCTCGTATACGATACTGCTCTGACCCTCCTGCTGAACAGTGGAGACAAAACCAGTGATGCTCGAGACTCTTCCAGCAAGGTCTGTCAACATCTGAACCGCCAAAGGAAGCACAAAAAACAGCGAAACCATTGTCTCCGCACCCATTTCTGTAGACATGTAGCTTGCATATTCCATCGCATTGGCGTCCAATATTCCCGCAGTTTTGATAAGCACCTCTGTTCGAACAACGGGTTTAGTTTTAGACCAACTCTTAAAAGCTTTTTGCGAGGACTCGACCGCTTTGATCGCGTCCTCGCGGTTTGCAGCAACCGCATTCCACCAGACCTTATTCAAAACAGGGCCGAAAACATCAAATGTTGCCGGACGCAGCTCTTCCTGGCCATCAATCCATAGCTGAACTGTAACGTTCGCTTCAGTGGTTGTTGGTGCCGACGAGAACGTCATGATGCTGAAACAAAGACAGCCTTAGAAACAGAAGTGAGGTCTACGGAAGCGGGTGAAGAGTGAGATGAGAAGTGGCGTAGGCTCAACGATCGAGATTTTACAGCAGCGATAGTCGAGGCCTAAAACGGGAATAGAGAGTGCGCTTACGCGCCACGAGCTTCTATGTCGCAATTCGGCCATCTAGACCGTACCACTAGCCGTTTTGGATGACTTATTTGGTAACTTGATCCCCAATGGCAGGACAGCCAACCTTGTCGAAATCAATAAGACATGCATAAGCACGCAAGTGCTCATTATCACACTCGTTGCAATCGTTGCTCTAAACGCCCAACGGCAAGTGCACCATAGATGAAAAGGGGCAATAAAAAGCTCCTAACGTTGGAAGGTTACACGAAAAAAATGGGAAATCGGAGGCCAATAGGCGAGAAGCTAAGCGGATGACCTGCAGTATAGGTAGTCTGACTTGACATTGTAGTCTCGGCGAATTTTTTTGAAGTAAGGGTGGATAGAGGAGTAATTGAATATCGCCCGTCTTGTTGTTGTTGGTCAAGATTTTCGAACTCTACTTACGCGCAATATGCCTTCGTGGAACTATGCAAAATTGAACGAAGATGAAGATGGAACTTTACTTAATTAAAGTTCACCACTGTCTCCATTATGAAGAAACTGAGATGCACAAGACCTCGACTGGTGTACTGCAAGCACATAACCCTTCAGTATTAAAATTTAATGACGGTTCAAGCTCCATCGAAGGGTGCCATACAATATGGAAAGAAACGGCTGTTCCGCGATATTGACCACAACCTATATACTGGAAAACCACGATCTGAACACGATGGGGCATGTTCAAAACTTATCGAGCATATGTCACCACTTATAGGCTCAAGAAATTTTCTATTTAAAATCCATAGCGATTACGGTAAAGATTTCAAAAGAAGAGTTGGACTTGATCGGTGAAGAATCGATTGCTTTTGCAGATGGGTTTGGATATATTGCCGAGACAGCGGTATACCATGAGCTCCACTGCATCGTACGTAATTTTCACTAAATTTGCTTTATCTTCCTAATCTCCCACTAGAAGCGCCTACACCGTCATCTCTACCTCGACCACTACTACCCCAATATGACAGTGGACCAACGATTACGCGAAGGATCGCATATTGGGTAATTAGCCTGCACCCACGCCAGTTGACAAAGCATGCTAATATTGGATAAGATCACTGTTTGGAGTATATGCGCAAGGCCGCAATATGTAGAGCAGACACAACTCTATCTTCGTTTCGATGGTCGGCTCATAAGCCGTTCTCGCATGTATATAGCCATCATGAATACGTGAATTGGCGGATATTGGATACACGGGCCAGATCATGGATGGTGGATATATCTGATCTTTCGATGCTGGCGCCAGAAGCTTGACAGCTGTGAATGATGTTTTTGTGAACGGACAGCACAGTGTTCTCGATACGCCTATGAAGCGCTTCGTGGATCTATTATATAGTCATGTTCGAGTTATATAGCATTGTCCGTAGTGGTTGCTCTTACCAGGAAACCCGTCAACATCATTTGCCCAACTCATCGCTGGCACCTGCCCCACGAAAACACCCACCATGAACGCGAAAACGGCTATGACAAGCCTATAAACAATATTCGTAGTCCGCCGCTGCGGAGCATATATTTCCTCTTTGTGTTGTTTCTCTAACCCATCGCAGTCCAGGCTTTGGTACATTTGCGGAACACTCAGTTCCTTTATTTTCTCTATACCGTTTGTCGACGAGCAATCGTGGATCTCAAGGATAGCGCCAACGGCTCCTCAAAACATCTATGCAGTAAATCGTATCCACGTTCGTACCCGGTACCATTCGGACTCAAAGCATGCAAACTGTATAGCCATTCGGTATAATCTGCGGCACTTCGGCGTACCGTGCTCACTTGATTCTACAACTATGAACCCCGGTCGCACTTTGGACCACTTGCCCTCGAAACTTTTGCTCCCCAATCTCGGATCCCCACCGTGCACAATACTATATCGTCTCACCTTCCATGCTCATAATTTGTGTAACCCACTGTGCGCTAAGTTTCCTAGATGGGCAGTTACATAGCGTATTGCATGTTATTGGCAATATGAGCGCTTAATTTAAACTTAAGGCATCCATGACAGTTGGAGCTGAGCGCACATCTCATACTACATAGAGGTAGTCTCACAATCTACCGGAGGGGGTACAGCAGAATTCAAATGAGTATTCGCGTGCTAGCGTTGATGCTGGCGATCGCGATCGCATCAACTGCTTCTGCGAGAGTGTATTCAAATTTTTTTTTTTTTGGTTTTTTCTTTTTGTGTATGGGTGTGTGTGGCTTCAGAGCGTCATGAACCGTGGATAACTTTGGCTAGCTGCCAAGCTTGACAATGACTATTTTCTCGCCAACCATACTTCAAGTATGGGTCATCGAACGAGTAGCAGCCGTCGTGTCGTTATCCGCCAGGGCGACGGCCCGAGCCCCAGAGGGCGCGGCGCATGCCACGATGTTGAGCGGTAGCGGCGGTAGCCTACCAGTCTCGGGAGCAGGAAACGTGACCGACTGCCTGCTCAACGTCCCATATAAGAATCGGAGCGTTATACTCTATCCTTCATCCTCCTTCCTCCACACTCTCATCGATCGCTCCAACTATCTACGCAGCTAGCTCTTCAACCTGTGATATCACTCACCTCTTCTCGCGACCCTATGAGTGCCCGCAGGGCCGTCTTAAAAAGCCATTTCGATCTATAGTCTTGTAACTTCTATCGTAGCCACGTAATCAGAGGGCGGCGTCGCGACGCCGCCCTCTGGGATGATGAGCGAGCAGCCGGTCACGTTTCGTAAGTCTTCATTCCTTACCCGTTCATGGTTCGCAACGGAAATCATGTCAACGTTTTTCTACGAAGTAGCTGCTCCCGAGTCTGGTAGACTAACCTTGCTACCGCTCAACATTATAGTATGCACGACGTCCTGTAAGTATTTTTTATATTACTTATCTAGTCTCGGACTTTTCTGACTAATACCTTAGCTCTGATACTCTCTCGATCCTTCCTACGTGTTTCAATCGACAAAAGCTCCAGGAATCCGGTGAAGGGCTTCATCCCGTCCCTTGAGTGGCGGATCTTGCACGACTGGGATTTTGGCGAGAGTCTTCGCTCTGGGCGCACCAGACTCGACCCGGTGCTTGACGATGCCATCCCTGTGCGCCCGAATCGGCTGAAGCTGCGGTGTAGCAGGTCGTGCAAGGTTGCCTCCTCGGTTGGGCATGGGTGACCTTGAGTGGGCACGATTGCCGGGCGCTCCCGGTGCAAAGGTACGCCTGCGTGGTGGATACACGATCAATGGGCGGGCGGCTACTTTCGGGCGCTGGTGAGCCTTGCCGCGGTCATTCTCCGTCTGAGGATGGCTGCTCGGCTCCGGGGCATCGGGCTCAATGGGGGGGATTTTCGATCTGGGTGTTGTCAAGCCTTCGCCGCCGAAGAGGAGGACAAGCATCTGCGCAGCCGATGCCCGGCGGTCTGGGTGCAACCTCGCCATAGGCTCAAGTCTAGCTGGAGTTTTAGCTCTCAGTACCCTTAGAACAACCCTATAGTCTCCAGTAGCTGGTGGAAACTCCTCAAATCTTGAGCGAATAGCAATAACGCATGCAAAGAGGGACCAGATATCTAGTTTAGGGCTCTGCCTGGCGATAACTCCTGAGAAACAGGGCCAGAGCTCGGGAGCCTGGTAGTAGCCGGTACCACAAAATGTTGTAGACAGCGAGCGATGATGGGCAAGTCCAAAATCGGCCAACTGGAAAATGTAGCGACCGTTTACGAGGGAGTAGAGGATGTTATCAGGCTTCAAGTCCCGGTGAATCAGATCCTCGCTTGCTAGGTAGTCGAGGGCGCTGAGCATCTGTCCCATTGCCATAAAGCAGAGTTCGTCATGTTCGAAACCGGGCGGCGGTGATTTGACGAGCGAGGTCAGGGACCCGTGGAGCAGGGGCATGAAGATCTCTGGACAGAGAGTATGAAAGTGTTGGTGGCCTAGATATTCAATGATGTGTTTCTGGGCGCATTGTCAGGTATTGGGAATAAATCAATAGTAATTGGAGGGGACTGACGTGTTTCACTCTCTGCATGACTTTGATTTCTCGATGCAAGATAGCTCGAGCTGCCTCAATGTCGCCCTGGCCGCTGAGGTCGACTACTTTGATAGCAAACTTGTGGCCAGAGATCTGATCAACTGCTTCGTAGACCCTGCCAAAGGCACCCTGGCCTATCCATTCACGAAGAGGTGCTATATCCTGGAGGGTAGGGCCTTTTGTTGTATTTAATCTGGTAATATGCCACGACTGTGCCTCTGATGCGTCGTTCTCCGTTGGCCGGTCGCGCGACCTCACATCCTGCAACAGTTGTTGAGATGTTTCGTAGCCTTGAACGGTGAGGGTTTTGAGGGCTTCGGTGTTGTCGGTCTCAGAGATGGTCCGCCAGATCAAGTCAAAGTCGTAGGATGCAATGGAGATATGGTACTTCTGCCCATAGAGGATAACGCCGTCTCCGGTGATGACCTCTCCGGTACTCCCACCCTTTTTATGATCTTCAAATACCTCGAATGTGACCGATGAAATCCGCTTCGATCGGACGGACAAAAGTACGAGGTGTGTTGCAGGATTGATCTCGAAAGCGACGTGAACCGCAGACATGGGGTGTTTGGGGGTACTTTTCGGGAGAATCAGATCAGCATCTCGTCCGAGTTTGGTGATAACATGGCCTCGAGGCCCAGACGGGACATGATAGCCAACCTCAAGGCCAGGGCCGGAATTGGAGCTTGAGACGCGGTGTGTGTTATCAGGGTGAAGGAGGGCATCTTGGGCGGCCTCGTTAGTCGGCACGAGGTGGAAGAGTGTTTTTGGATGGGCTTCCCGAGCCATGGCGAGGATACAGTGGTGAGAAGAGAATAAGGTTGTAGTAGGAATGAAGTCAAGGTTGAGGACAGCCAACGGCCCCTAAAACTGGTGGTATCAAGGAGTCAAAGAAGGACTTTGATTGATACGCCGCGCGGGGACGAATGCGACGGCTCAGCACCTTGACTGGCCAGCCGCCCTTGACTGTGCGCTCTCTGTGTAACAACTAAGGTACTAGTCTAAAGTAGCTATAGCTTTCGTTTTCGAGCGTTAGTAGTAGCCTTTAGGAGGGACTCTTTAAGGCGGTCTTTATGTCACGCCTATATTGGTTATACGCCTCGCTTCCTTCGTATTAGTATATATATTATTCTATACTAAGTACCATATCTTTTGGATGTGCGGCCTAGTGGTATAGAGCTAGCCCGCCACGCTTTAAGCGTTAATCGAGGGATATCGTATAGCCGCGCAGCCTTTCGAGTACTCGATATCTGGCTAGTTCGAATCGCGTTGATCGATAGATCTAGTCTACCTGATTTTTGGGCGTGCTGAGTGTTCTGGGTGGGCGGCATTTTGAGTTGTGTTGAGAGGCGCGTCTTTTTTGGTGGGGTGGGCGGATGACTGGTGTGGGCGGGTGAGTAGCCAGCGTCGGGCTACTTACTAAGCAGGATCACCCACCTTCCCCATCCTCAACGTCCCCATCTCCAACGTTCCTCCCATTTCAGCCCTCCCCTTTTCATTATTTCTAAACAGATACACGTCGAACTAATCGCCAAAATCGTGCAAGCCATGCCTCCATTTTTCGGCCGGGTCCAACTTCACGAAGCCCTGCAAAACCAAGCCATCCCCGTCCTCGAGGCACTTGCTGCAAACGACAATCTGCACAACCGTTCGCTCAGACGCTTTGAACGCGACGATCCTCCGCCCTATGCATCGTCGACCGAGTCGGAAGAGTTCGACAATGACTCCCTTGCGCCCCCACCACGCGGCGAACTACCAGAAGAGCTGAAAGCCATCATGGAACAACCGATCAGCGACGATGAAATGAAGTATATTGCAATGTGTGTGGAATCCATTATGGACCCCGTCGATGTATATCGCAAAGAAGCGGAGAGAGAGCTAGGCCGGGTAGACAAATATCGGCCGAAAATATTTTGGGGGGTGGAGGGCGCTCAGCGATGTGGTGTCTTCGTTCGTCACAATGTCAAGCGCCGCTGGGAGAAACTCGGTATCTGGAATCCTGAGTGGGGGTTTGCCGGGCGCAACGTGCAGCCCAATGACAACGCCTACAGGTGGAAGTGGAGGTGGGAACAACAAGCTGCCGGTGACTCCGAGTCTGCTGACCACGTGAGGGGTGAACATATGGAGCAGCCCATTGCACGCGCCATACGCCTACGCCAGAATCTGCGCCGTGGTGAGAATGTCCCCGTGATCCCACGGTCTTGCCTCGACCAAGATGCGACTACTTCCCAGGCCGAGTCATTCATCATTTCTAGACCTTGGTTCATCTTTCGGATTGAATTAGCTGAGGAAAGGACGAGGCATAATCGCCTCTCTATGGATGAACGAAAGCGCTATCCATACTCAGCCCGGGAGCAAGTTATCAAGTGGTGGAAGGAGCGTGGAGACTGGAGGGAGGAATTTGATAGGGAGGAATGGGTTACTTCCTGGAAATGGCGGCACGAGTCTCCCTCCCCAGAGCCTGTTGATCTCACACCTATCAATAATATGAAAGATAGTCCGCTAGAAACTACAGACATGGACTTTACTCCCTCCGAGATTGATGATCTAGAGACCATTGAGCTCCCGAGTACCGAACAACCGAAGGGATTTTGGACCAAAGAGCGGGATTCGTTACGACCCTCCTTTCCTGGACAGCTCCTAGCACCTTTCCAACCGCCTCCCCCGCTTCCCGGGTCGTATCTCTACTTAGCCCCAGGATCACTTCCCAAGCGTTCTCGCTTCGAGAAGACACCATCAGAAGAGGAGCATGATGTAGCTTTGATAGAAGAGTATGATAACTCCTCACAAGAGCCAGAAGAGAACACACCAGAGTCTCAACGAGACATCCCCAGCCCTCCACCGCAGATGCCACGGCGTCAGCGCCAACGCCAACTGCGAGACAGGGTGGACAGTGCCCAAGACCGGGACCAGCCCCCGCCACTACCTCGACGCAGCGCTAGGATCGCAGGCATGAAACGCCCTGCAGAACCACTGCCTTCGCAGGCGGCGTCAAACAAGAAACCCAGGGGTAGAGCAGCACCAAAAGCTGCAGCCCCTGCCACGCAGGCGACTGAACGCAGAAAGACAAGGTCCGTCCCAGCGCCTTCCCCGCCGAAGATCGAGACGGAGACTCGACGCAAGCGAGGACGGGGACGTCCAAGAAAGGAGAATGGGACAAGCACGCGTTCTGCCGTGACCAAGAACAAAGCAGCAAGGATGCCCGCTCTAGTCGGAGCCGGGAGAGGAGGGGCTGCGGCAACGGACACGCCAGCGGTGCCTCGGCGACGGGGGAGGCCGAGGAAGAATGAATGATATGAATAGATGTAGGATTACTTAGGTACGTCTAGCGCTGAAGACCAGGACTATGATTATTGCTCATATTTTCAAGATCGAGAGTCGGTGACCAGTCAGCGGCCCAGCCACTAAAATAAATTTACATACCACAAGTTAACATAAGGAGTAAACTAGACTTCGTCGGGACCGTGGCAACAAGAGCTGCATTCACGCCTGAAGAAGACGAGCTACAAGAGACGCCTCAACCGCACCTAGTGTGCCATATTTGTATAGGCAACAACAGGTTTGTGCAAGAAAGACGTATGCGTCATATACCGCGAAAGGACGCGTTAATGAAGCACGTAGAGACCCACTTCAGCTCCTTGGATGCCAGAAAGAGTTCCAATGTCGCCACCCAAGCTGTTCCGACATGCTTTTTGGTATGATGCATTGGATGTGCACAGGGTGCCTCATTTGTAGACACAGACCCTATCTAGTACATAATGAATATATAAAATTTCTGCAGCTTCCCCTCCACCTTGTGCCCTTGCTCTAACCTCTGCCAGGTGGAGCGGCTGACTCGACGATGTAGGCATTGTAGGTTTCGTAAGGCTTCAAAGCGCGTTTAAGAACCTCTGATAAACCTTTGAATTTTACCCTCCTCGTAGGCTTTGGCCCGATATTTCACTATTGTGTCTCGCACCCCACCCACGCCCTCGAAGTCGCGAATGTCAAGCCGCTTTCGTATTATGTAGATATAGCACTTGACTACATGTGATCGTTATAAAGCCACTGTGGCAGACAGATGTGGCGTTTGCTTATATAAGCTGGTTGCGTCATCGCGTGGACCAATACACCGCGCATCGTCACCCTGCCACGACATATCAGCCTTCAGTGTATGTGGACTTTTTCCTCTTAATCTGCTCAAGCTGCCTCAAACTTGCGCTCTCTTCACCTTCTCCCTAATCGCGACTTCGATGCCTGCACCCATGTTCCGGCAGGCCTCAGCTAGCAAGACTGCGCTCTTTTCTATCGAGATAATGCAGCAGCTACTTGAAGAATCTTGCTTCAAGTTTGTAGACAAAGTCATTCCGTCCATCCTAGGAAATAATAGCTGGGCCCTTGTAGCTTCGGGTGAGCTTACAAAGTAGCTCCATATTCTCAAAGGCTACCCATGCCCCACACCGTCCACGAAATCGACCCGGGTTATGATACCGTCATTAGCTTTGCGCATCCGTGCAAACTTCGCACTATAGGACCCGGTTGCCGAGATTTCGGCACACGTCGTGTTGGGGCTGCACCTGGAACTGGGAGTTAGTCATTATAGATGAGAAAAGCATTCATAGAGCTAGAACATCCTTTTCATCCATGAACAGAGTATAGGCCGCGTCATATTGAGCGTGACTCGGGCCAAGGCACTGGCTTCCGTCCACCGCTGCTGTGAAGCCCTCAAACATTCCTCGTGACATGTTGGCACGGGAATGGCAAGTTGCACAAAGAAAGATTTTTCTTGGTGCTTGCCGATGTATGAGTGCCGAGGCTCCCTAGAGTCGGCCGCAACAAAATTATCCGGAGTCGATAATTAGGCTTTAACATGTTGGAAACCACTAGGAAGCTTTGGGATCGCTTCGTCTAAGCCGCAGTACTCTTCTATATCCTCGATCTCGTACACAGCAATGCTACTATATACAGTCTTGATCATAATATATACAAGATAACAGTACGATGGTATCAACGCAGGTAATTTTTATACTGTGGGCGGCAGTGTGGGTGTGCTAACTTATCGCTACCGCCGTTGGAGTCTCCCAATCGCCTGTCAATGTTCGAAACATCACCTCGTCGGTATCTCACGATCGATAGTACTGTGTACGGTTCTATAGCTCTATTATCGTGTATAAGGTGCGGGTATAGCTCCTCTCCCGTGTAAAAACTCGGTATTCAAAACTTGGCGTCGACATCGTTGAACAGGGCATATATGAGAAGAAGTGAGACAATCGCGTTGAGAATCGAGGACTTGAAAGAAACGGTGGTCGCGGAAACACGCTCCACAGCATTGTTCGGGAGAGCCAACGGCTCATCTAGAGATAAAGAACTACGAAAGATGCAAAAAGGTGAATTGTCCGAAGAAGCATGCATAAAGGAGGTTGTAACCTGCGCTTAGAAGCCCCGGTGGAGGAAGGTGGATGCCTAGAAGAATGCGACGAAGCCGCCGAACCGCGATTGAATCGGTGAAGGCGTCTAAGACAGTTCTTGCAAGTCGAAAAAAGTCATTGTACCCCATGAGAAGTAAGAAGTCATCGTGAAGTAGCTAAACTCCGGACGCAATACTTGATTTTGGTGGAGCTCGTCTACAGAGCCAATGCGTGATTCCTACAAAGGCGTTCGACAACGAGTTGGGAAAGGGTGTGGCGCCTGGCATGAATTAAACCCAAAAAGGCAGCTTGAACCGTGCGGCAAAGCGGGGCGGCGCGCAGCGCTTCGAAACTCCTCCAAGCTTATCAACTCCGTCTTAAAATGCGCATTAGCCGTCGATGGCCTACTCACCCTCAACTCTGAAGATTAGAAACATGGTCCTCGACTACGTTGTCGCTGACTACCCGGTATCTTATGTCGCCATTCCCTCGGCATCTTTCGATGCGTTGTGGGAGCCGATCTACTGTGGTATCCGGCATAAGTAGTGTACATGGCCCGCGCACCGACAGGGGTCTTTACAAGGGAGCCTCCAGCGACAACTACACTATAGAATTTTTTTAAAATATGCCCTAGAGAGAGAATTTAGAGGAGATTCTAATGCACTACATAGTAATTAATTATTAGATGTGGTTGTGGGCAAATGCTGATTTTCGGTATGTTACAGACCCCTGTCGGTGCGCGGGCCATGTACACTACTTATGCCGGATACCACAGTACGTACGACCCCCAACACCTGTCACGCATGCAGACTCCCGTCTCCTCTCGACTTCACCGCCCAAACATGGGAATAATGCACTCTTTGTTCTCTTGGTCGATTCTCCCCTATGCTCGTACCGCTCGCAACTCGTCTTCCGCGGCGTCCGAAGAAAATCCTAAAGGCTACTGCCCTGGTGGCTACCATCCGGTTCACCTTAGCGAAACCTTCAACAAATACCAAATCATTTCCAAACTCGGCTATGGCGTGTACTGTACTGTTTGGCTGGCCAAAGATCTGACGTAAGTTTTCGCCAGTTTTACGTGATTCATGATGGTGACAAGAGTAGCTCCCAATCACCTCACCACGTAGCGCTGAAGATCTTGACTGCCGATTCGTATGAAAGTCCGAAACCGGTGTACGAACTCGACATCCTCAAGCACATAAGTCGGACCAACCCCGGTCATCCTGGCTACAGACATGTCGTCCACCTGTTGGACAGTTTCGTTCATGAAGGCCCGAACGGAAAACATTTATGTCTTGTTCTAGAGCTCATGGGGCAGAGCGTTTTCAATTTGCTGCAATGCTTTCCGAATAAACAGCTCCCGGTACATATTGGACGGCAAATTGCCGAACAGACTCTGCATGCCCTTGATTGGCTTCATGGTTCTTGTGGAATCATTAACTCTCGCGGAACTAACATCTGACATTAATCGGCAGATATCAAGCCTGATAACATCCTAATCGAGCTTCCGGATCTTGACAAGGCCGTTCAGAATCATCTTATCAAATTAGAGCAGCGCAACATCGATCAGCCAGAAGATTATGGTCTGATATCGCAGTCAATATTGAATGAATAGCATTATTTCTATTGAAATAAGCATTAATATAATGTTTTTTCTGTTTAAAACAAAGCCTAGGATACCTATTGTAAATAAAATTTCCCAGTCTCCGACTACTCGAAACTTACCGTCAGGATAACTGATTGGCGTTGGTACGTGCTGATAACTCTCACTTTCTCTTCTTTCATCTTCAGAACACGTGGTTAATTAATTGTATATAGCCTCCTGGAAAGACAACCGCTTGACCGACTGGATCCAACCACCGTCTCTCCGTGCTCCTGAGGTTTTTCTTGGTGCTCCATGGGACGGCAGTGTTGATGTGTGGGGGTTCGCTTGCATTGTACGTCTCCCACTTTCGTTAGATAGTCTACTCACGAGGAGCAGATATACGAACTCCTCCAGGGCAGAGTGCTGTTCCGAGGCGGATCCGGTCCGAAGGATGCCTGGACAGCCGAAGAAGACCAAATAGCTCAAATGATTGAGCTGTTCGGTCCTATTCCGGTGTCTGTCCGGAGGAGAGGCAAGCTTTCGAGCAAGTATTTTGACCAAAATGGCAAGTGTTTCCAGTCCAAATCACCTCGTGCCGCTTCTAACTTTGCTGTTCAGGTAATTTTTTCCACATCAAGCAGTTATATTCGTACCCACTGCAAGATCTTCTTAAACAAACTAAGAACACCTCTATGTCGGCGAAAGACTATGAACAGTTTGAGGCGATTCTACGAGCTATGCTGCAGTATGAGCCGAGCGAGAGAAAGACACCGAAGGAGCTGCTAAAAGAACCATGGCTGTCAAAGTTTCCGGACCAAGCGCATCAAAATCAGCAACTCGCCTTGCACCTAATATCTGGTCCCAAAGAAATGAACGAATCGCTCCTTCAGGACTAAGTAGAGATTATCTTAGTAGATAAGATATTAATAGTACATGGACATAAGAATACACTTTTGAATCAACTAAGCCAGCCTCTCCTCTTGGTCGTTATAACAATTCCTATAAACACACCGTAATTATTAAATTTCTGCCATCTCCGTAGTCCTCGCACGCTTAGCAAGAAGCGGCTACTATAACCTAGTAAACTACCGTATACGTCCATATTTAGGCCTATTCAGGTATAAATTTAGGAGGTGTGAAATGGGACAGAACAGAGCGGTATAGGAACTAGATAACCACATACGCTCCGTACAGTTAAGAGTGGCTGCGTAGGTAGGTGGATAGATCGATACGACAGTAGAGGAGAGAGGATAGAAATAGAGAGTGGATGAATAAATAACCTTTTTCTTTATAAAATATCGAGTAGGTAGCATTTCTTAGTCCAGATTTCCATAGTAGGAGTCTCTTCTTAAAGGCCCGTACGAAACACGGCCGAAGTTTCTACACAGTAGACATGTTATCCCCACACCCACCTTGTACACGATAAGAAGAGGAAAGTGTAAGGCAATATTAAGCTTGCAAAGCCGCTCGACACCAATAATGTATTTAACATGTCCACTTCCTACAAGGCCGAGAAATACGCTCACATCGGTTGGACCGGATTAGTCGACGAGTACACGCCCTAGCTAGCCAGGACAACCAGCTACACGACGTCAATAGGGGTGTTAGCGGTCCTCTCAACGACCGCCCCCGTCACACCCGCGCTCCGTATCATCGCGCAGTTCAGTCTTAAGAAGGGCTGTTTAACAACCGACAGAACGCCGAACAATACATATATGCACCATGCACCGCCCTCTCTCCCCGTGCCGATCCAACGGCGATAATTTTTGCTCTTCGGTGCACTAGGAGCGATCACGATGCATGGATTCTATGGCTAGGACCAGGTGTTCTACGTATCCTTCCAGCCCAACATTTCCAATAAAGGATCCGCTGACGGGAAACATCTAGAACTTCTAGATCGACTTTGTCGGTTTTGCTAGAGCTCATAATATCTTCCACTCCATTCCACTACACCTCCTCCCACCATAAGAAGACGATACAATAATAATCGATCCAGACAGGAAGAAGATAAGATATACACGACAACCAGCCCATTTCATTTCTCACTCAGCTCCTACTATCAGCTAGCTTACCATCTCGTCTCATCTCAGCTCATCTCACAAACAACACACTCCTTGCTTCCGCTTCCGCTTACGATACGATACTAATCATGCCAGGTAGTCGTCTCGATGCATCCACCTCGGTCCTCGGAGTAGCACTAATCTTCGTTTACAGCAACCACCTACCTGGACCAATAGGCGTATCCCGCTCCTGCACACACTCCGTGACCCCGCCTAATAAACTCTTACTGTGACACTTTTGCTGCAGTGACCTCGGAGGAAGGAGGAGCCACGTAACACGTCGTCAAAGACCTCCTCACCTGACCTCCATCCAGCCTCGACGCCAACCGCGGTCTACAAACTGTAGCAACTAGTATTACTGCTGCTGCGGCTGCGGCTGCTGCAACCATTACCAGCTCTCCGGTTTTTTTCTCCCGGTCCGCCCGTCGTCCGAAGTAGTAGACGTGGATGCGGTCAATGGAAGAAACTTTGTAATTAGGGTATTTGTATTTGCGATGATGATGAAAGGAAAGACTCCCACACGAGCGTTTTACAAGAAGGTGAGGTGGGCTTTGCTGTGTCGAGTTGGGCGTAAATAGTATGTACGGCATCGCAAACAGTCCGACAACCCACTTGAAGCGATACACGGCACGAAGAATTCCATTTAATTATTAGCTGATTTAGGACGAATGAAGTGAAATGTACCCCCTTGATCGACACGATGATGCGAGGTCGAATAAAAGCTACAAAACTCAGGTTTTCCAAAAAGAAGAAGAAGAAGCTGATCATGTCCCAAAAGAAAGAAGAAACCCCCAGCCACCGTCTAAAAAGAAAGAACCCAGTCCTGTCACCTGTCACATCCAAAAGCAGAAGGTAGACCCCTTGCACACACAGGACTCTTAGCGTTCATTCGCGTCCACCCCCCCCCCCCCCCCCCCCCCCCCCCCCCCCCCCCCCCCCCCCCCCCCCCCCCCCCCCCCCCCCCCCCCCCCCCCCCCCCCCCGAAATAGACACCCGCTCAGCGCCGGACCACAG
>JASJFT010000052.1:0-218493 GCA_030770425.1 Darksidea phi | reverse complement strand
CCCAGTCCCTAACCCTTCCCCCACAAAACCCATCTTCGTCACCACTTTCCCACCACTTTTTTTTTTTTTTTTTTCTTCCCCCCCCCCCCCCCCCCCCCCCCCCCCCTCGCCCCTGAAA
Organism: Darksidea phi; assembly: GCA_030770425.1. NCBI lineage: Eukaryota > Fungi > Ascomycota > Dothideomycetes > Pleosporales > Lentitheciaceae > Darksidea > Darksidea phi. The sequence continues at coordinate 218,375 of JASJFT010000052.1, read as the reverse complement.
GCATTGCAATCCCGACAACACCACGTAAAGCAGCCCAGAAAAGCACAAGGCATGAGCCCAGAAAACCAAGTAATCATGCCCAGATAGAAAAATGGTCTCATTGATGTGCGCACCGCCTTCCTATCAGAACAGGCTCTCCGCTTTTACCTTTTACCCTTTTTTCCCTCGCGCGCCTCGCGTTGCGGCAGAAAGAGAACCACACATGTGATAATCGGATGATTCGTGTAGAATTCCAAGCCAAACAAGTGCAGAAGCGTAGCGCGCGAAAGAGGGTCTGCCTGCCAGTCGTGGTGCTCGGGGGAAAGACCGTCCGAGCTGCACTTGCATCTCTCCCGCGCACACATCATCGACACGTACCATGCATCACGATCTGGTAGCGCTCTTTTGTTCCTCTCGGCGATCCCGTCTCGCTAACATCTTATCTGACATCGGCGGATCGAGGCATTTACATCTGTCAAAATGCAAACTTTAAAATGTGGTACGTGGCTGTTGCAGCTGCCGCCCATAGCATGGAAGGCGGAGTACCCAAGTGGGCACTTAGTGAGTGAACCCAAGCCCGATGGATCCGGGCGGAACAGAAGACGACATACCTATCTACCTAGCGCCCCCCCTTCCCATCCGCACGATGCACAAAGCTCAAATCTCGGAACATGCCGACACGGTACATACGCATCCCCCGTGCCCAAGCCCGCATGACTAGCCACTAAGGGGAGGGACGTGTCCGACCACCTGCATTAGTAGCCCGTCAAGTTGGGGTGCTCGAACCACATGAACAGGAGAATCGGAATGGCATATCCATGATCCCAGAGAGTCGGAAGTGTCGGCGGGATTTTCGGCTCATGGCGTGTGCTGGGGGGCCCTAAAACGGCGGCCCACGTTTTCGGGCGTCAAGATCTGCATTGAGCTCGGGTCAGAAGTGAGGCAGTGAGTCGTCCAGTCTAGGACGCCGAGGTTCTTGTTGCCTTTGGGCAGCATGCCCACAGGGCCTTGCATTACGTAGATCTTATCCGACTCTGTTCCCCTTGCCGGGGTCGTACATTATCGTTCTGTGACAGCATGAGCTGATTCATTGTTATCGATGGTGCCCCTTCTTCGGCGAGGTGGCATCTGAGCGCTGTATACGCAAGCATCATTGGAGAACCACGATCCCAATTCTGCACCCCGGTGTACATCCCTCCACTGACGTTGCCCTCCACGCAAGCCTAACCAGGTACAATGCTGGATCTCGCCGAGCCAAGCCCTTCCACGCTCAAGATCTTCACTGGCAGTCCCTGCATAGCACGAGTCTCCCACGCGATACCCGCATCGAAGCTAACCCGTCAGCCGCCCGAACGCGATGGCACTCATCGGCTGTTTGCCGCTTTTCGGGTCGATAGCTCCGCTCCGATTCGGTCCTCTGTCCGCAACAATCTGTTCGCACATCTGCAAGGCCCTTGTAAACCTTGTGTTGAGGTGTTACCGTTCGCGGTGCCTCCCGTGAACGGTGTGGTGCTGAAACGACATAGCCGGATTGAGGCAAGGCTGCAGGGCGAAAGTGGACTGACATTATTGGCACTGATTGGCGCGGAGCCCGTCTCCGGTTAGCGTGTATTACAATATTTAGCGCAGGCATGGCTTGGGGAGATGTCTAGGGGTCCCACGTCACGAGGTATTCCCCTTGTACAAGTGCAATGACTTCATCACATCGAGCTCGAGCCTCAAGCAGGCCTGGCAGGCAAATCACCGGAGACTCGGAGATCCTCGGCTTTCTTAGCCCTATCCCATATCACGCTGCGACAGCCACCAAAACTCTTTTTCCATCGGACGAATAATCAGATCGAGAGAACACGGACCGTTGGCGCAAGGCAAGTATCGCGAAATCTGGCGGGGCTGGTGCGATGCTTATGTCATAACACCCACGAGGATCCCCCATCTTGGCGTGAATACCGCCGCAAAAGGGCCGAGAGAAGGGGCGGGCTGCAAAACGTAGAACACGGGAGAAGCCACAGCGACCGACGGATGAGAACCGGCCGAGATATCGTCTTTCTTTTTCACCAGCGCCGAACCCACACGTCAGACAGTCGTCATGATGGGGGTACGTCGAAATAAGCTCAAAAAGAAGCAATCCTAGAACCAGGGCCCTGGGAACGACGCTCCAAAGGACAAGCATCACCCAGCACTACTCCAGTGCGTTTTTTTGCGCGCGATGAGCGTATCTTCCAAGTCCCTCGCAAATGGAGTATAGAAATGCCTCCTCCCAATGGCCTTGTACAACTGCCGGAGGTGCGAAGACGCCTCCGCGAATCGCAACGCTCGTGCGCAAGGTTGAAGGTCAGAGGAACATGCGCACCCGTCAACTACGTTCTAGAAGCGCAAAACGCGGGAGATGTGATAGCTGTCATCGGCAGTGCAAGACATGCAAGGTTCCGAGCGGATTCTCCCTATCAAGTGTAAACGAAACGCCAAACCCAGCCTACAAGACGCCTTCTTCCAGGTGCTCTCGAAGGCTGAGAAAGCAAAAGCCACTGACAAGACTGCCGGGGATCTTTAAACGGCGCCTGCCCCAACTTACAGGCCCCAATGCCAGGGGAGTCGGACGAACGAAACGGGGTAATCGGGCCGAAAACATTGGCAAGGTCAAGCTGGCGGCTCAGCCATTGCATGTAACACCTTGCCCCTGCGTTGCAACACCATTCCATAAACATGCGATATTCGCCACTATCAGGGATCATCGAACAGAGCGTTGCAGGGCGTAGGAACCTATCCGTGGCAACGGTTGAAACGTGGCGAAAGTAACTAATGTCATGCACAGTCGCAAGCGCATGCAAGCGGAACTTCCCTGCCGAGACTTCGATGCGCCATAGTTCGATTTTCGCCTGGACTTGTCATTATGAGTTCTGCTTGAAGATGCTTCCCTTTCACCGGGGCGTGCATTGATGATGTGCCACCCCAGCAGCGTAGCTGTCAGCGTTGGGCCATGTGCAATCGAGGAAAGTGACGCGGACGACTGACGGATGCCCGAACGCTTGGTCACGCGGACCGATTCAAAAAATGAGGCTCGGCTCTCAGCCTTACAGACTGACCCCCGGGCTTCGCCGAAGATTGTTCATTGCACGAATATCGCCAAGGTGAAGGGTATAGAATTGCATTTGCAAGAGCCTGCGGTGCTGCACAATCCTGAAAACGACCATGTCATTTCGTGTGAAGTTGCAAGATAGATTGCTCGTCTCAACTACCCACGTGGGGTTCCTATCCCTCTTAGTAGGCCTCCAAGCATGCCCCTTGATACGAAGTTGGGCGATGAGTTTGGTCGATTGTAAAAAGAAGCCATGCACCACCATACCACTCTGGATTGTTCTGGGAGTTTTGGCGGAAGTAGCGTGTCATTTCAAATAGTAAAAGCATGCGGCCTTTTTTTAAAGGCATCATATCGAAAGTGGCCACTGTGTTAGGCAACTTTCCGGTACCCCCTAACCTGTTTTCCAATAGTCCCGGGACCTCCTTCCTTGCCCTCTCTTACAACTACCCATGTGTGACGTCTCGAAAAACTTCTTAGCGACCTGCTTAAAACTTCCCCGCGTGGTCTTTCGAACACCTTCCATCCGGAATCGATCGGGAACTCCAAGCCAAGCATGACCGATCGCTGAAGTCGGCACCGTAGGTTGTGCATGTTTGCTCCACTCCAGTATTTGCATGTCCTGTGCGACACCAATGCCCATCGCAATCGGTTTCGGCCCTAGATGAATTTTGCAATTAGTGACCAGCTTGTTGCCTGATTCAGCCTGGATAGCCGCCACCGTGGCCCCTCCCATGACCCAGTCCGCCTCCCCGTCGCACATGATGTATTGGGTCCGTAAACAACGCGCTTTGATTCTGCAAGTGTCCTGCGGTTTCTGCATCTGGCTTGTATACCATCGAAGGATCAACGGGGAAACCTTGGACGGCGAATCTTGGGTCGTACGCCGTGGGGTTCACTCCCAGATGGTGGCTTTGAACATGAGCGTGCTGAGGGAGTGATGACGGAATCTGAGACGCCGTGTGGGCATGGCCTTGTGTCGAAATTTGAGCGCGAGATTGGCTGTTAGTTTCGTAGGGGCCTGGCGTTCCAGACGAGCTTCCGGGCGCCGAGCCCGACCGTGTGCTGTGCGCAGCCGACGAATCGTACAGAGAAAGATCTTCGACGCGAGTAGAAGCGGCATGCAGAAGGGATTGTTGGCTAGAATTGAATGGCAGCTGGGCGCCTGTCTGGGCAGCAAGCTGACGAATCAGTTCTGTCGAAGGATAAGAGGGTGAGCTAACCACCGGCAACCCCGAAAGATCGTCAATCATGTTCGAAGGTACTGAGCCAAGAGTGCCAGGAGCGATGCCCATGGTTGACGGCGACATGTTTTGGGGGAGATTCAGGGAACGGGGAAGCGGAAGACCAGGCAGGACATCAGAAACCTTGGCGATAAGGAGCTGTAGATAACGCGTCTGGCCGCCGCGAAGCGCAGAGAAAAGGGTCAGGAAGCGCGACACGAGGTCGCGAGGTCCAAGAGCATACGTGTCTGGCGAAAAAGGAATGCATGCCACCACATCGGTGAGGCAGCAAGCAATATCGAAGAGCTTCTCAATCTGTGGGTGTGTCAGCCCGGCAAAATGCGCTAAGGACGTTATTCCGGGAACGGAAGGAGCTGATCGGCTTCCGAGATCCAAGGTTTCTGTGCAAGAACGCGGGCAAGAGGAGGGGGTCCGGTCTTTATGACATGGAGGATATACATGTTGAAAAAAGGTAGCAAGGTCGGATGCGCCTAAAGATTCGAATTCGAACTTTTGGCATGATGCTCGGAGGAAAGAAAAAAAAGAAATTCAAAGACTCACCAAACCCACACCCAGCACTTCCATAGAGTGTTGCGAAAACTGTTGTGTCATTGAAAGCAAATCCCGGGCTATTTCGATGGGATATTTGAATGTCATGGCCATGTTTCCCGCGACGCTGCTCACAAGGCCTTGAGTAACACACAGCTGCCACACCATGGTGCGCAGCCACTGCTGGGTGACTCGTAGATCGACTGCCTGGCTTTCTGTACATTCGAGATAGGTAGGAATAGCCTCGGACAGCTGACTCTGCAGTGTGGCAAAACATGTGGTAGTCGAGTTGGGGGGGCGAGTCTTGTTCCACAGCTGCACAAAGGTGTCGTCAATCGGCTTGTAAAGGTTTACCAACAACTCGAGGCCAGAGGCAATGGGTCTGTCTGAAGGTACTTCACCTAACGACGGCGGATGTATGGTGGCATGGAGCGAAATCGGACGGTGCTTGTGTAGGGCGTGCGTTCTGCGCGAAGAATTAACAAGCTGAGCCACGCAACGACTCTGCACACAGTGTTACCTTTCAGCGACAATCAAAAGCCAGTAAAGCACCCGTTTGCGCGAGATGTCGATTGGATCGCTTTTGTACGCATCTTCGTCGTGCAGACCGAGCAGCTGCGCTTGCGTTGTGGCTTCCCGAAGGTACGACCAGGCCGTGTTGTCGCGCCCCAGTCCGAAGTAGGAGCCGTAAAAGAACCATGCCGTCATCACAGAGATGTGAGTCGGATCCTCCAGGTAGTCGAAGGTCCTTCGAACCCGCACCGCCTCCTCCAAGAGGACGTGCCCAACGCCGACGGGCGGCAACTGCGCCATGTCGGTGCGGGCAAGCAAATTGGGAGGAACCGACATGTTGGCTTGAATGAGGACATAGGCACAGAGCGCAACGATCATACAGTAGGCCTCGGCCGAATGCTCAATGTTCATGGCCATCTCCTGGACGCGCTGGTGATGCAAGATGGGTTGCGAGGGGTAAACGTTGGCGAAGAAGTAGTCAATGCAGCTATCCACGAGCCCGGGTGGCAGCAGCCCTGGGGTGCGGGCAAATGTTGTGAGAGAGCGTCCGTCGAGAGCGAGTTCATGGGGCAGACCGGTCAGATGAGCATGCCGCTGGTTCTCCCTCAGTTCGGAGAGGACCTTTGCACGGCTGCCCTTGGGGCCCTTCTTCTGCGGGATGGCGTTGTAGGTGCATGCAAGCCCCGCCGAGAGACAGTTTTTGCACGAACTGTTGTTGCCTTCGCCCATGCATTTCACTTTACGCCGGTGGCAGCTGTGGTCAAACCCGTAAGCTCTGCATCCTTTGCAGCAATGGTGGGGAGAGGGGGGGGGGAGGAGGGGGGGCACACACCTATCGCAGGCTCGCTTGGCGGGAGAGTTGGTGGTGGAGGACATGGTGGAAAGCTCTAGTGGAGAGGGCTAGCATGTCCATCAGCCAACAGCGAGCGGTCTCCACGAGGACTCGAAGGTAGTAATAGCAGATTGAGCATGCTGCGCAGAGGGTCGTGGGACGGGTTCGCGAGTCTGTGTCATTGTGCTCGAGAGAGCGGACACGCGCAAACCAGCTAACCTGGACGACAGTAGAGGCTTGGCCTCGCAGCCGCTGGGAAACCAGTGCTAGCAGAGGGCGATGGGTCTTTGCCAGGGTGAGCCCGGGTGTGCACAAAGGCCAATAACGGTTCGCGGAGAGGACCCCAGTGCCACCCCTGATGCTGCAGCTCCAGGAAAGAAGCGTAGGGAAGGCTGCTGGAAGTTGGACCGAAGGGTGGCCAGCGATGCTGCAGGTGTTGCCGGGCTGGCACGCGCCTGGGGGGGGACGAGCGGGCGACAGGCCGCTAGTCATGAATAATAAGACGACGTGAGGGCGTAGACGGCGGGCGGCTCCAGCACCAGCGCAGCGGAAGGCTAAGAGGGCCCTTTTGGCCGACAATCATCCGAGGGTCCCAATTCGCAGCACACTAGCGGAAGACGGCGCAACCGGCAAGGTGAGGATATTGGGCGCCAATGGGGGCAGAGGGGGGGCGGACAGGGCAGCGAGGGCAGGTTTGCCGTCTCCAGCTTCCAGCTTCCTGCTTCCTGGGGGGGAGGGCGAGAGAGAGACATGCGAGTCTGCGACACGTTGAAACGTCGCCTATGCCTGGTCCCCTCTGCGTGGTCTCCTCTGCCTGTGCCCGCCGCCTGCGCCCGCCGCCTGCGCCCGCTGCCCGGTCCCCTCTACCCTCGCCGCCCTCTACCCTCGCCCGTTGCGCGTGGAGTGAAGCAACGACTATGCGGCGCGAAGGGCCCCGGGGTGCATGCGCTTCCCATGCAGCGCGCGACCGAGTGGCGTCTGCCCCGTCCGATGTGCTCTCGTCGTCCGTCCTGCTGCTGCTGCCGCCTCGCAACTCCCGCAGGCCCAAGCGTCAAGCAGCAGCGTGGCCGCCTGGAGGGAGTATCCGTCTCTGCCAGGCATGATGCGTCTCCGCCGTGGTGCGTGCGTGGAAACATGATTCGGTCCAAGGTCGACGTTGGGGGGGAGGGGGGTGGGCAGCCTCGGCTTCCTGGCGCTGGCGCGCAATCGAGCGGTTCGTTTGGGAAGAGCCTCCAAACGCTGAGGCCATCGAGGGACGACGATGTTTATATTCTAGATGCAAAGGCCCGTCTACGACCATCGCCGCCCTTGGTGCCACCGGGCCTGCCGATGTCACGCCGGCATCAGCTCCAACGATGTCTGAATAGCGCATCGACTGAGGCGCCCACCTCCACCACTCCACTGTCCGCGTCGGGCAATGTCGTCAACACGCACCGCGAGCGCAGATGAAAAGCAACACACCACCGCGCCTGAGCCTCCGTCACATCCACATGGGCGAATCTGGTCCAGTGCCACAATATCGCCAAGCAAGCCACTACCGCTAGCACGTGCCTGCGCCAACTATCGTCGACGCCGGCGTCATCGCATTACTATACACATAGCGCAACTTTTTACTCCAACAACAACAACAACATCAACATCAACAATAACAACAACATCATCGTCATCGTCATTACACTCACTATCGTAGCCAAGCTTACTAGAAGAGCCCGCCCCAATTCTTCCTTCGCCCATCGCCAACCCCCGTGACCACGCTAGTCATGCCCTTCATCATGAAAACTCGACACGACTGCCACCCGACCTAGCTTGCTTCGCTTGTGCTCGTTCGGCCCTCCGCCTTCTCCTGTTCGAATCGTACGCGCTGACGTCGGTTTCCGTGCCGTAGGCTTGAGTGCCCTGGGGGCTGCTCAGCACGCTTCCAGCTGCCGCCGGTATCGGTGGAGGTGGCGGAAGGGGCACCTGTTGCCCCGGCAATGGCGTAGCTCCGGGCGGCGGACCTGGTGGAGGAGGTGGGATCACGGGTGCAGGCATCGGTATCGGTGCCGCTGCTTGCGCTGCCTGTTGCGCCTGTGCTGCTTCCCTGGCCTCTGTTCGTCGCCAATGCTCCTGATTCTCCAGGTTGCTGAGCGAACTCATGCTGCCGTTCCGCCCTCTTCGTTGTTTCCTTCTGGCCTCTCTTTCTGCGGCCGCCTCCTCCTCGTTGAGCCTTCTAAGCGTGACGTGGCGCCCATCATTATGCATCTTGACCTTCACAGACACTGGCCCCGAGTTGACACTGTCCTCCCTGCTGCTGCGGTGCTGACTGTGGTCTCTCCTTGACGGTGAGCCTGCAGAGGCACCAGCAACAGCAGCACCAGCAGCAGGTGCTCCAGATCCTGCGTTGTGGTGGCGACGATGACGACCTCCACCTGGCGAAACATAGGCTTCAGAGCCTGAATCGGAGAGGACACCATGGGGAGGCGCCGCGGATGGTCCTGCCGTGGTCTCGACATGTGTCAGATTCGTGGTGCTTCTCGGAGGCGGGCGAAGGTTGGGTCTGGACACAGAGGGAGTGATGCCGGAAATATCGCTCTCGGAGAGGATTGTCGATGGCGGCCGATTCCTCCTAGGCGGCGCCCCATCTCCGGTGAACTTTCGTCGACTGCTGTTTGCACGTGCGAGGCGCTCCTCGTCGATATCGTGCTGCTTTAGCGCCGCGACACGCTCCTCTTCGTCCTTGTTTCTCCGCTTGTTGAATTTGTGCTTCAGAAAACCTAGCACGCCAAGCGTTGCGACTCCATTTCTGAGGCCGTGTGAGTCTCTTGCCCTCGCGTGTTGGACTTCGCTGAAGCTTGAGCGGCTATCAAACGAGTCGATTGATGCGCCACTTCGTGCGGCTCGATGGCCATTTCGCAACGGGCTGGCACCCATAGCAGCCGCTTGTGCAGCCTCTCTCTCTTCTATGCGACGCCAATGATCACGCCCCGGTGATGCAGGAGCCCTTCCTTCTTCGAGACGACTGAGATCTGTCTGTGTGACCTCAGAGGGGCCAATAGGTTGTGTGTAGCTGACTTCACTTCCCGACTCTGTTTGCGTGTGCTTCTTCCGGTTGAACAGGGACTTCACGGCCAAGATACCTCCAGTTGCGGCTGCGGCGCCGAAAAGTCGATCTCTCCAAGTGTGGTTCCTGCGCCCGTCTCCAGCATGCTTCTCGTCGGATACGTACGATTCGGAAGGATGCGAGCTGAGGACCTCCCGCCTACCCCCACTAGGTCTTCTCCGACTGCGACTCCGTGAACGATTTCTCAACGCAGTCAGTCCCGCGCCAGCTACGCCAGCTGTTGCAAGCGTTGCGAGACCGTGGCCCCGGTGACTCCTGCTTCGGCGACTACTGCTCGCGGTTCGTTCTGTGACGTAGGTGCTGCGATCATCGAAGGCAATCTCGGGTTGGTTGATGTAGGAAAGAATGAAATATGTGCCAAGGAGGATGAATCCCCAGACCGCATACAGGATGAAAAGCACTTTCGGCGAGCCATACAGAGTGAGACCAAGAGCCACCTGGATGATACCTAGGAGCGCGATTGATCTTCCGATCCATTGGTGAAGCTGTGAAAAGTTAGCATGGTTGTGTTAGTTACTATAGCCTAAGTCATCATACCATCAGCTTCAGGGGCACTTTGAATCGTTCTTTGCCCTTCTCGACACGGTGAATGATACAGCCACCGATCGCCTGTACCATGATGAGTGTGTAAATGGCGACACCAATGCCATGGTGTGGATTAGTCAACGATCTCCGCAGCCCAACAGCCTGAAATCCTAGAACAAAAGCTGCCGTTGACAACATCACCGTCAGGATTTGTAACCAGATATGAAAGCGCAGGGCCAATCGTGGATTACGATGGTAGAAGCGAGCGAGCAGGATTGCCAGAGGCACGATGAAGAGGAACGTTATGGCGGCCAGTATGCCATGGCCCAAGATGAGGCTCCGATATCCGGGCATGTTGCGGAAGCGATTGCCCATGCCTAGCAGGTCAGTATGCGCTGCGGGCATGCGATGCATCCAGGAGGCTCACCATTATATTGTGTTGTCGCAAGGTTCAAACCTTGAAGATTTGGGAGCAGGAAGGTGTTCCGTTGAGAATCCCAGGTGCCGTCACCCACATATAACGTGTTGGAGGAGTAGACGCCAGTGCCCGGCGAAGACAGCCCATTACCCGACATGTCGAGGAATACCGGGTTCCTCTACGCCTACTCTACTCTGGTGGAAGCACAGTTTTGGGTACAGTATGTTGAGCCGGACTCGGACAGATCAATGACGCAATGATGGAAGCGCAGGGTATCGCAGATGCAAGAAGAAGACGTAAGGGAAGCGAAGGTCGTAACGTCGTGTCGGGCGTAGCGATAATGAGGCTCGTTGCTGTCCCCGCTGTCAGGCTCGAATGCGTTGGCGGTGGGCGCGGCCTGGCAGGCGGGACATGTCCGACCCTGCGGGTCGCGAGGTGGGGATGTCAGTCGTGTCGGTCACGTCGCTGTGCGGTTTGACGTCGGCGGAGGGCTCGTGGGACGGTAGAACGTATGCGCGGTGTATTTCGTAGAGTTTTGGGTTTGTAGACTCGAAAGGTAATGGGGGAAGCTACGAGGGACAGCTCAGCCGCAGCTTCCTAGCGGAGGCTTACTAGCGTGTTTATGGGGGGGTAACGCGGGCAACCGTAATCGATGACTTCGGTGTGGCGGTGTACACGTCACCGTCCAATCAGCGCTCAGTGAACCCTGCATTCAGCCGCCATTCAGCATATATTACTGCCAACTACCCTGTAATTGGCGATGGAGGGACGAAACAATGGTGATATTGGTGTCTATCTACAACCATGGCCCTTTGTGAATTCTAAGATAGTCAATACCTAACAATATAGAAAGTAAAACTATACAACCAAAGGCCTAATAATAAGTGTCAATTGATATGGCTACGGTAAAAACTCCAAATCGTCCCCTTCCTTAGCTATAAGCAACATCTATACTATCAAGTCAGACCTAGAATACTTGCAGTCACGTGCTATACCAACAACTTATACCCGATAATCGAGCTATAGCGCCGTACACAGTATTACCGATCCTAAGGCTATTTACTATATAATACTACAAACAGAACCCAACGGTGTACCGTGCCCTAATATAGGTCTGGGTATACTTTACCTAGAAATAGCCCAAATACTATCTGTATATTTGGGCGGATCCCTTCTCTACTATTTTTTATCTCTTACATCTACGTACTTGGCTCTGACTTCGTGACTCTGATGTATGACTCCCTTGTGTTTGATGGATGACTCCCTTATGTTTGATGGATGACTCCCTTATGTTGAGCATCATCTGTGCCGTCATGAGCAACATCTATACCGTCAAGGTCAGACTCAAAATGCTTGAAGTCCCGTGCTATGCCCACAACTTATACCCGATAATCGAGCTATAGCGCCGTACACAGTATTACCCCTCCTGAGGCCATTCACCATATAATACTGCAAACAGGACCCAACGGCGTACGGTGCCTTGACATAGGTCTGGGTACCCTTTACCTAGAAATGGCCCAAATACTATCTGTATATTTGGGCGGATCCCTTCTCTGCTATTTGACTCACCCTTCAACTTCCAACATCTCCTTGAGCGCTTTCTCGGACGCTCTGAGCCATCTGCCCCTCTCTTCCAATTCATCACCGATACCACCACCCTCTTCTTTCCTCCGCCTGGCTTCTCTCGCAGCCGCAACAGTGCCCTGTTTCTGTGTCTCCAAGGGCTTCAGTTCGCGCTCCAGCTTCTCCAGCTCGCGTGTCCGATTCGGCAGTGACGACTGTAATTTCGAGAGTTGCGCATCCAAAGCCGCGAGATCAGCCTCTCGCTCTTGAAGCAACTTCATCGTCTCTGGCAACGGCAGCGCGAGTTCGGGGTTGTTCGACGGCGGCGGTTGCTCCTGCTTGAGCCTCTCGATGTTCGCTTCCAGGCCTTCAATCTCCACGGGTAGCGACTCCAATTGTTGTGTCCGTAGCTGCACTCCCTCGTACCGTAGTGAGAGTTCACGTCCCTTTTCCTCTAGTTGCTTCAGTATCTCGGCCACCTCCAGCTTGCGCTCGTTGAGACTGGCCTTCAATGCCAGGATCTCTTTCTCTTTCTCGTCATTCTCAGCGCCTTCGACCAACCGCGGTGGATTATCGGTGATGCCGCGTAGGAATTTCTCCTTCGTGACCTGCTCGACGTAGCTGAAGCGTAGCTTTCCGAAGAGTTCCTGGATTCCCGTCAACCACGGTGTGTCGATAAGACTAGCACACACACCTTGTAATGCATCAGGTCCGCAGCCAACGCTGCAGGATGCGTATCTCCATTCTGCTCGCTGTCGTCCGACACTGCAGAGCTTCGCTTTTGCGCCGATGGTGGGAGGTCCTTGGGCGATAACGTCTCTGCAATAGAGAGTAGATGGAGGGATTTTGATCGCTGAAGTTGTTCAAGAGCGGACGCAGGTGACGGTGTTTGTGACTTTCTCGGGGCCATGGTGAGTTCTCGTGACGTTGTGGAGCATGTGAGTGGTGGAGGGGTGTTTGTTTTGGATGCGCGAGCCCGCCGTAGGGCTGAGCTCAAAAGGTCACCGAGGCCCTTTCCTTTTCCGATCTAGCGCGCGACCTCGCATCATTGTCCCGCAGACCTTCACCTTACCTTCACCTGACCCTCACAAGACCTCTTCATATTAACCCGCCTTCAACCGGCGTATCATTAACTCCTTCCTGTCGATCTTCTACTGGCACCCGAGTTTCTACCATGGCGAGCGACGAGTTCGATGACGAATACGTTGCCAATCTGCTCAAGCAAGATGCAAGGAATGCGGCAAAGGAGTACAAGCGAGTCGGTTTGGAAGCCTTCAAGCCGAAGAGGTGCGTTGCGATGTTGCCAGACGTGAATGTACATACACGTTCCACTCCAAATCTTACGGCACTGATTTCACAGGTACGGAGCGCGCGCGCCTAAACCGAACACGAACTTTTTGCAACACCTCATCCGTCGGACCGAAGATCACAATGCGGTGCTGCTAGCTAAAGAGGCCGAAGAGTCGCGTACACGATTGAAGGAGTTGAATGGCGGAAAGGGGACGGGCCAGAGGGAGGGGAACGGGCGAAAGTACAGAGACGCAGACAGGCTCACACCTCTTTCGAGCGACGACGATTCAAGATCCGTGAAGCGACGGAAACTGGACAACAGTGACATTGATAGGGAGCGCGACAGTAGGCGCAAGCGGATCCACAATGACGAGCGGCGGGAACACCAGTCAAGGACAGAAAGAGATGACGAGCGGGACAGAAGGGAGAGTCGAAAGCCTAGAGATGGCAGAGACAATGAGCCGGACAGAAAGGAGAGTCGAAGGTCTAGAGATGACAGTGACGATGAGCGATTACATCGAAGATCAGACCACTCAAAGCGCAATCGTGACAGGGAGCGACGGCATGACTGTGATCGCGGCGGGAAGGAACGATCACGAAGGAGGGAACGTTCGCGCAGCACGCACAGGCACAGAGCGTCTTATTCCGCATCTCATCCGCGCACACGGTCTGCATCGCCTCGCTCAAGCACACGCTATAAGTCATCAAGACATCGACGTAGATCGCCTTCTCCCAGACGATCCGCAAACAGCAGGGACACGCATAGGAATGCCGAGAAGGACCTAAGCGGCGACAAGCATCCAAAGCGGAGGTCTCCTTCCCCTGCTTCTGAATCCGATCCCCTTGAAGCAATAGTGGGACCACTACCCCCATCACCAAAGCCCGCCGTCCGCGTTCGTGGTCGTGGTAGCCTCAAAGCCAGTTCTATGGGGATGGACGCGCGCTTCTCTTCTACGTACGACGCCTCGGCAGATGTTCAATTGAACTCCGATGTCGAAGATGATTGGGCCGATGCTGTGGAAGCGCTCAAAGACCGTCAGCGGTGGATGTCCAAGGGAGCTGACCGATTGCGGGACGCAGGCTTCTCAGACGAGCAGGTCAAGAAGTGGGAGAAGGGAGATAACATGGGCGAGGAAGACGTCGTATGGGGGTCCAAGGGTCAAGACAGGGAATGGGACTGGGGAAAGGTGGTCAACGAAGATGGTGACGTGGAGCTTAAAGCTGACTGGGGAAGGCTCAAGTAACGGCTGGCTTCTAGCAATGATAGGGGGCGATTTGGAGTTTTTACCGTGGCCATATAAATTGATACTTCCCCTCCCCCAGGAGCTTGGGCCACTACCCGGCGTGACGTCACGTTGGTTCCTGGGCTGGCTGTGTTTTTCGTGATTCTAATTACCTCATTGTGTTTCAATGTTTCGACATCTTACGTAACAGACAGTTAAACGCGCCGACAACGCCGAACCCCTTACCCCTACGCTATCGTTCGTATCGTATCTACTATAGAAACCAGCTCTATCTTCTACGTTAGGTATTAGCTCCCTCGATAGCCTACTAAGAAGGTAAATTCCTCCTTCGTTAACTATCGTCCCTATACAAGTATTTCCTCCAGCCTACGTAGACGGTATAGCTACCTCTCGACGAAACGACTAGCCTCGTTATATAGGTCCTCGGATAGGAATATGTTATAGGTAACTACTAATAGCTATACGAGAACCCTATCGCCACTCGTTCCCTCGAATATATCTAACGTATAGTTAGTTTTATACTAATAGTTATTATAATCGAGGAGCCCTATCGACAGTACCTCCCTCCTATAGCGCCGGGGATACTCCGCCGCGATATTCGAAAGGTTTAGAGCGCTATACTCGAATAGCCTATTATACTCTAGTTCCTCCTACTAAAGGTCCTACTAAAGGACTAGGCGAATGATCGTTAGTAAAGACATATAGTTAGTAGGTATTAATAGTAAGTTTAAGGAAGAGGTGAGGAAGCTGGCTAAGGATAAGAGATAGATATAGTAAGGAAGCTAGCTGAGGATAAGAGATAGATGTAAGGAAGCTGGCTGAGGATAAGAAATAGATGTAGTAAGTAGGATACTGGTATCATCGCAGGCAATTTTTATACTATAGGTGGTAGTGTGTGTACGCTAACTCATCGCTACCGCTGTTGGTCTCCCAACCAGGCTCTATAGTTCGGTGGTATATATTATTTCTCGTCGCCTTAATCCCCCAAGCAGGCTCTATAGTTTGGTAGTACATGTCATTTCTCGTCGCCTTAATATTCGAAACATTACCTCGTCGTACTGTATATAGCTCTACAGCTCTATTATCGTGTATATGGTGTGGGTATAGCACCTCTACTGTGTACAAACTCCTACTGTGTTTCGTGCGGACCTTCTAAAGAGACTCCCACTATGCAAATCCAAATCAAATAGCTCTATAGATATTGCTCAACACAAGGGAGTCATGCATTAGAGTTAGAGACACGAAGAGTCATTGGTACAAAGGTATAAAAGCCCCGCGAAACTCTTCTACCGTGAACGTACACAACAGAACCACGCTATAACAGCACGGCATAGCTTGTGCAGATATCCATTGATTTCCAACGACTGCTATTCCACTACTAGCGACAGGCTCTTTTAACTTTGAAAATTTGGTCCTATTAACATCATTCGAGAGCTGTTCAGTACGCCCCTTACCGGTATCTGTTTCTCTCTCACAGAGTCGTCGTCATGACCTCGTCGGAACCGCCAAAAGATCAAGTTCTCGTACTAGTAGTTGGCAGTAACAGTTTCCTGGAACATTTCGTGCCATTCAAAAGATATCTTGAGGGGAAAATCAGAGACCCGGGCTATGCAGAGATAATGAAACATCAGCTTACTGGCAAATGGGTGGTCGATTTTCGTGTTACCGGTATCAAAAATGGAGAACTGGCCTTTGGTATTGATTTATTCTTTATTTCTTAGAAGACAGCAAGCTAATCGTGTATTTCAGCGGCGCTTTGCAAAGAGGAAAACCAACCGTCAGTCCACGTTTTTAAAGCTAATTTACTGGACAAAAGTTACGAATTGCTCATGTGCAACTGCACTCAAGGTGCTCCAGGAATAACGGGCCACTTGTTCGATAACACCGGTTTTAGCGAGAAGGTGCCTAAAGGTACCTTATTTCCCTCCATCGGAGCTGTCCCGCTAGAGGAGTACCAACCCGTTGATTTATCTGATCTTCCCACCGGTAGCGTCTTCGTTCGGCAACACCCTTTCTCGGTTACTCTTGGGGATGCTTCTCGCTCGATTATGCCCGAAATGTCCACACCCGCAATGCCGGGACCGACGAAGTTACTGCTCGTGGTGGTGGGCACTGTGCCTTACCTCGACACTCCCGAGAATTTTGTGGCCCATTTCCGCAAATTTATAAGCCAGGATCCAGAAATGGCAGAGGTGGCTGAACTAGGGCGTAACGATAAGAGGATTGGAGCTTGTAGCTTCCAAGATGAGCGCGATGCGGACTCAGCCTACCGTCAGCAAACCCAGACCCCTAAGTCTATTCTTCAAGCAATGCTGACCATATACCGTAGAAGGAATCAAGTCGGAAGAGGCAGATATTTTTCTCTTCGACAACAGCCCAGCAAACGCATGGCATGCGTTGCACCTCTCCAACCATTCAGGGCTGTTGGGGCTTAAGCAGGGTGATAGAGTGCCCAAAGCAAACTTCTCTAGAATGTTTGGTGTTAAGGGAGCGCACTTTGCATATCCCGGTTACGACCCACATTGCCGTGTCTATGTCCATAATCTTGTGCCGGCAATGGACTCAAAGGCCCTGGATATGTTTGTGTCTACCTTGACCTCCGGTTTGAGACCGATTAGGATACACATGTCCGGTGGGAGACCTGCACGCAATGCAGAGCTTGATTTCAAAAGCCCAGAAGATGCACAGAAAGCTATCCAAGTCTTGAATAAAAGACTGCTTGCCAATAGGACTATTAGCGCATACTCCAAGCTGATGTAGTTGGAAATCACAAAAATGTCGGTACGATTGAGCCCACTTGAGGAAAGTTTAGTTGAGACAGCAGTGTCAATATCAAGGCGTTGGGATGGTGGGGTTTTGGTGGATTTTAGGTTTTGCCTTACTGTCACTACTTGTACACGGTTTTTCACCTATAATATCAATTGTTCTTTGTGAAGAATCCCTTCTGAGAGCCAAGTGCGTCGATGTGAGAGATGAAAAATAGCAGGGAAGGGATCCGCCCTTCTCGGTAAAGGGTACCCAGACCTATGTCAGGGCACCGTACACCGTTGGGTCCTGTTTGCAGTATTATATAGTGAATAGCCTCAGGAGGGGTAATACTGTATAGGGCGCTATAGCTCTATTATCATGTATGAGTTGTGGGCATAGCACGTGACTGCAAGCATTCTGAGTCTGACCTTGACGGTATAGATGTTGCTCAACACAAGGGAGTCATGTATTAGAGTCACGAAGTCAGAGCCAAGTGCTTCGATGTGAGAGATGAAAAATAGCAGGGAAGGGATCCGCCCTTCTCGGTAAAGGGTACCCAGACCTATGTCAGGGCACCGTACGCCGTTGGGTCCTATTTACAGTATTATATAGTAAATGGCTTCAGGACCAGTAGTACTGTGTACGGCGCTATAGCTCTATTATCATGTATAAGTTATGAGCATAGCACGTAACTACAAGCATTCTGAGTCTGACCTTGACGGTATAGATATTACTTAATATAAGGGAGTCATGTATTAGAGTCACGAAGTCAGAGCCAAGTACTTCGATGTAAGAGATAAAAAATAGCAGGGAAGGGATCCGCCCTTCTCGGTAAAGGGTACCCAGACCTATGTCAGGGCACCGTACGCTGTTGGGTCCTGTTTGTAGTATTATATGGTGAATGGCCTCAGGACCAGTAATACTGTGTACGGCGCTATAGCTGTATAGATATTGCTCAACACAAGGGAGTCATGCATCAAAGTCAGAGACACCAAGAGTCATTGGTACAAAGGTATAAAAGTCCCGCGAAACTCTTCTACTGTGAACGTAAACAACAGAACCACGCTATAACAGCACGGCATAGCTTGTGCAGATATGCATTGATTTCCGACGACGGCTATTCCACTACTAGCGACAGGCTCTTTTAACTTTGAAAATTTGGTCCTAATGTCCTCGCCAGCAGACCAAAGGCTGTCCAAGATATGGATGCTGCTAGCAATGGGCGACAATGCGTATCTCCAGGATTGGAAAAAATTCAAGGACCGTGTCAACGAGGCGTTGCCTGCAGAGCCCGGTCACATGGCAGACAATGTAACCGTTAGCCTTCGACCACCCAAATACGCGATAGGAACATGCTTCTTCAATTTTGAGGAAGATGCATTGGCTGCCTATAGTGAGCGAGTGACCTTTCCAGAAACGTACACGTAGCTAATCGTGGCATGTAGAATTACTCACAGGAGAAGCTGGCGCTCCTGCGATCCACGTCTTCCAAGACGAAGTCGATAATCTAGATTTCAAATTAATCGGGTGCAATTGCTACTTGGTCACTGAAAAGCCTGGCCACTCGTCCGCAGTCGGATTCGGCACTAAGATGAGCAAAGCCGAATTCTATGCTGGTTACGTACTTCCTGCGCAGGCACAGAACCCCGTACTGTACGCTCCCGGCCTTGCTCAAGCGCCACTCCAAAGGGGTGTCGTGGTCAGCAACCTCCCCGTACTCATCGATGGCGACGTGTTCGCCCAAGAGCTGAAAGAGTGCGGCCTTAAACCAGTTGAACATCGTCGGATGAGATTTCTGAAAGACGATGACGGAAAGGACAGGGGCTTTGCGTGTATCACCTTTAAAACGCCGCTGGATGCCGAGCGCGCTATTCGCGTACTGGATGGGAAGGTGTTTAGGGGCAAGACGCTCAAAGCTTATCTGAGTGATTATAAGGAGACGATTGGATCAGTCGTTGCGCAGGGAAATGCGCAGAGAACGGCCCACTTTGGTCTGGAAGAGCATGTCCCATATACACAAGTCTTTGAGACTGGTCGAGCCTCCTCCGCTTCGAAGAGCGTTGACCCGCACGCATCGTTCATAGTCTCTAGCGATATGTACGCGGCTGGCCCAGCCTCCTCCGCTTCGAAGAGCGTTGACCCGCACGCATCGTTCATCGTGTCTAGCGATATGTACACGGCTGGCCCAGCCTCCTCAACATCGGAGAGCGTTGACCCGCACGCACCGCTCATAGTCTCTAGCGATATGTACACGGCTGGCGCAACCTCCTCCACTTCAGAGAGCGATGACCCGTACGCACCGCTCATAGTCTCTAGCGACATGTACACGGCTTCAAAGAAGTGAGTTTGGGGGAAGAGAGGTGATGTCGGTGAAAATATTCTCGGCGTGGTTTTTTGTCTTTCTCATTCTTTGGGGGAGGTGGAAGTTTTTTTTTTTTTTTTTTTTTTTTTTTTTTTTTTTTTTTTTTTTTTACCGTGGCCATATAAATTGACAACTTGTTATTGGGGGCCTTTGGTTGTATCGTTTTATCTTCTGTATTATTAGGTATCTCCACTAATCTTTGAATTTACAAAGGACCGGGATTGTAGATAGACACCAATACCACATTTGTTTCAAGTCTCCCGATCGCTAATTACAGGGTAGTGTGCAGTAATATATGCTGAATGGCCTCACGATCAGTAGTACTGTGTATAGCTGTATAGCTCTATTATCGTGTATAAGTTATGGGCATAGCACCTCTACTGTGTACAAACTCGTACTGTGTTTCGTGCGGACCTTACAAAAGAGACTCCCACTATGCAAATCCAAACAAAAATGTGCATGGCGAGTGTCAGACTATCAGGCATGGATGGGTAAAGCAAAGGAATCACGACATCTCCACAAAGCTAAAAGTAGTGATCAGTTTTTCCTCTCTGAAGATTGCCAGTTCCGGGTATTCGCAAACGCCCTACTCCATGCTCCCGCAGCATTGGGCAACACAGTAATTCTATACAGGGGAAGAAAAGAAAAGGAAAAAGAGAGAATGAAAGGCCGTGGGCAGTGACATCCCCTTCAAACCAACTTCCACCACTTCCCCTTCTCCACATACACACTCCCATCCGTCTCTGCACTCCCCCTCAAAACCGCTCTCGGCATCCCCCTTTCCCTCATTCCATCGTTCAGACTCCCGCCACCCCTATCCGCCCCACTTCCTCCACTCCCCGCTCTATAATACCCACTTCTGAACTGCAGCTCGTACGGGCCCCTCTCCTCCTCGCCACTCAATGCCTCCAAGCTCGCATTCTTGCTTTCGGGAACCAACAAGGAGGTGAGCATGCCCAGGAACATGAATAAAGCGAAGATCTGCATGACGCCGTGGATCCAGGGCGTGGGGTTGTCGTGGGTTGCGCCCCGTTTTATCATGGGCGCGAAGAACACCTGGGCGATGACGGCACCGAGTTTGCCGAGGCCTGCGCTGAGGCCGTGGCCGGTGCTGCGGACGCGGGTGGGGAAAATTTCCGCAGGGGTTATGAAGGTCGTGGCGTTGGGGCCTGCGGGTGATGTAAGCAAAAGAGGGTCGACGAGGGAACGGACGAGAGGTTTGTGGTGGGGAGATGTGGAAAGGATAGCCGACTTACCGAAGTTGAAGAAGAATTGAGCCATGACATAAAGGACCAGGAGGTGGATCTTGGTCAGTCCCCGCCATGCAAATCCCAGTACGCAGAAGATGACGGTCAAGATGGCAAACCCGCCAATCTGGATCGGTCTGCGGCCCAGTCTGTCGACGGTGAAGACTGTCATCCAGTAGCCAGGGATGGCACCGGCGCAGATCAAAACGATTTGTCCCGTGGCCGTGTTTTTCAAGTTTGCATACAAGTTTTCCTTCTTATCGAACCCCATGGTACTCAACAAAGACGGCGATGAAAACCCCAGGCCATAGAAGGCCAGATCCAAGAAAAACCACGAGAAGGAAGTGCCGAAGAGTTTGATTGCATTGGTCTTCTTGGAGTAGAAGCGGCAGATTTCGGCGACGGTGGGGCGGGGTGTCTTGTACTTTGCCATATCGTGGCGCACGCGGGCTTGTTGGACGGGATTGACAGTATTGCCGGATTTCCCAAAGCGGTAGCGACGTGTATCTATGGAAGCCTTTTCCACATCATAGAGCACGTCGAAGGTGTAGCGTGGTGTTTCGGGGATGGTGAGGCGGTAGTAGAGAGCGAACCAGCCGGGGATACCTCCGAAGGCGATGATGAGACGCCACATGCGGTCTACAGCCGCCATGCAGTCGCCGGTGCAGGAAGCTACATCTGCAACGTTTTGGAGGTTGTCTCTGTAGATGGCCACGACGATGAGTGCCATAAGCGAGGCTGCGAGTTGGCCAAGACCTTGCATGGCGAACACGGCGGCAACAATACCACCTCGATGCTTCGTACTGGCGAACTCTGCTGTTATCACAGCGCTCAACGGGTAATCGCCGCCTACGCCAATGCCCATGACCACGCGATAGAAGATGAGGACGCCAACGACCGAGACGGCGGTGGACTCTCCGCAGAGGGACTGGGCCAGGGTGGTTGAGATGATGATCATGAGCTCGACACCGTACATTTTCTTGCGACCGAGGACGTCGGCGAGGTAGCCGAAGATCACTTGGCCGAAGATTGCGCCTGCTGAGGTTGCGACTTTGATTGCCGTGTCGGCGTTGTGGGGCATGACGCCTCTGTGTTCTTCATCTTGCCAGTATACCTGGACCGGGTTAGCGAGCGTATACAGATGTTAGAGCTCTCACTATTGGATTTTATATTGGAGTGAGGGGTTCCGCCGGGCCCAGACCGGTGAGTTGTGGTTGGGTACTTACTATTCCTAGCATGATGACAGCTAAATTGATGGCGAACAGCTAGCCGAGGTCAGCCTTGGTTGTGTAACCTCGACGGGAAAAAACGCACGCTGTAGGCATCGGTGAAAAAACCTATGCCCGTCACGACGGCAAGTCGAATATGATACCATCCAAAAGGCGCCTTGTCGACTTCTGCCAACGCCATGCGCCGCCGCTCATTCGGGTCGGCGATGTGGGTCTTTGCGCGTCAGTAGTCGGTACCATAGTAGTGACATGGCCGAGCAGACAGCCCGCTTACATAGACACCGGTGGCATCGTGGTAGGCCGAATTCCCAGCGCGCTGCTGGAACGAGGGCTTGCCCATCTTAATGTGGTCTGGTCCGTTGCTGGGTTCGACGGGCGCCGGCCGCCGTCATTCGAGATGCGTGGGCAGGAAAGCAGGTGTACCGGTAGGCAGGATCCCAGGCCAAGTACAGGCAGAGGGAAGAAGAGAGGTTAGGGTAAGTGATCCGCAGGGAGAGGGTGCTTATGTGGACGGAGTGGGCAGAGCAGGCATGGGTGAAGGCGAATATAATAGCTGCAGCGCGAGCCCGGCTGGTTCTCCGTTTGCGCCCGCGTCTCTGCTCTCTCTTTCTGGGGTGAAGAGCGGGCGAGAGTGCAACGGAGTGAGGTGCCGTGCCATGCCCTGCTGGGCCATATCAATTGGCCCTGAGGCCGGCAATGCAGGCTCTTGGGGGTGGGCTTAGTGGAAACGCCATGCGGATGGCAGTCGACGAGGGGGAGCACGGGCTGCGTCAGCGCCCCTCATTGGCCACCTCGCACGACATGTCAGCATTGCCGCATTATGGACGAGGCTCGCCGAAGAAGCAAGTTGCGGCGAGCGGAGCTTTTTGTGCTGCAATAGAAACCCAAACCCCCAAAATACCCTAGTTCGCCCTCATCGTGCATTTCCAAGCCGCCTCCCACGCGGTCCCGTGTATTGGAACGCGGCTCCTCGCTGCTGCCAGGCCATGGCGACGGGACTGCACCGCCGGCATTCCCCACGGACTGCGAGGGAGATGCTTCTGGGCACCTGTCGACGACGCGCGTGAGCGGGCATGTTTGTGCTACTGGAGAGTGGGCGGTCCCTTGTCCGCGACGCCGAGGACGGATGGGCGTTTGTTCCTGCATTGGCAGAGCGGAAACCGTCGATACGAGCAACAGGAACAAAAAAGGAACCATGCAATCATGCTTGGAAGTATGCCTGGACCCGGGCGGGAGGAAGTACTGTCTACGGCAAAGGCCCCGTCCTTTGCCACTCTCATTTGAGATGGGTCTTGGTCCTGCGGAGCACGCGCATCGTCGACGGACTTTGGAAACAACGGACAGCGGAACTCAAGAAGCTGCAGAGTTGCGCGACTCCAGCTGGAGTATCTACGCAGGTTGAGCATCAACGTGAGACATTTTGTCATTCATCTCCCCGTAGAGTAGTATCAGTGTTGGGGGGGCGCTCCCTGGAACCACAACTCAACGGGGGTGGGAGAAAACACTCAGCGCCGCTATGAAAGATTCATGTGAACTCCGAGCATCGGCACGGCAGGTGAAAGATGATAATTCGGAGAGAAGACAACATGGGCAACGAGACCATCTCATGTCGTTTCCTGCGCATGCGCCTCCCTCGTAGAAGACGGCGCTAGCCCAACTCGGCTAGATCGCACTTTCTCCAAGCGAATTCTCGCAAGCGAACACAACCTCAATTCGACGCTTCGACTATCGCGACAACAACCTCCCACTAACCCACAGCGTCACCAGGTACGCCGCCCTCGATCCTCGCATACTGCACGCATCTACTGACCATTACCGCTACAGTCCCTAATCCAAAATGAGTACGCGGTACCCGCGAAAGCCACCGTGACGGAGGCCTCGAAACTGACTGCGATACAGCGAAGGGTACCTCCAGCTTCGGCAAGCGCCACAACAAGACGCACACGCTCTGCAGGCGTTGCGGTACGTCCAATTCTCCCCGGCCCTCTTGGAAGGGCTTGCGAAAATGCGGATACCAGAAAAGACACGGCAGCATTGCATCATGGGCTGACAGAACACGCACATAGGTCGTCGCTCCCTCCACATCCAGAAGCACACCTGCTCCTCCTGCGGATACCCCGCTGCCAAGATCCGCCAGTGTACGTTCAATCCTATCCAAGGATAAACAGCGAGCATGGAGTAACACATGACAGTCAACTGGGGCGAGAAGGCCAAACGAAGGAAGACCACCGGCACCGGCCGCATGCGATACCTGAAGAACGTCTCCCGCCGCTTCTCTAATGGGTTCCGAACCGGCACTCCCGCCAACGCCAAGGGACCCTCGACCTCGTAAACGGTAGACCGGTGATGGAGGCGGTTAGATGGCGTGAGGTGTGAAGGACGCATGATCTGAAGGCGGGCTTTCTCGTTGGCAACCGCTGGGTATTGCTCGGGGCGTTTTTCAGCAACCCTACTCGGTAGCTTTCCGTCCTCGGCCGATGATGGCGAGGGTGGGATACCTTCTGGGGCTTCTGTGGCATAAATAAGGAAAATTTCATCATGATCTGTCACGAATGAGGGCATGTGTTTATCAATGCAGGACCGTGGAATTGCTGTTCTTGATATGAAAGCCCACTCGAATCGATTTCATCTCGCACGCTCGTGTTGCTTAGTAGGTGCGGCGCGGACCCGTACGTTCCTAATTTTGCAAGATTTAGGCGACAAGCAACTCTCCATTCCTCCCAGTCGTACCTCCTTCTCCATACACAGACAACATGTCATTTTGGCTACAATTTCTCCTAAAGAGAAGGGCCTGCCAAAAACTTGACACGCAATCCAGAATCACATGCAGAGGACTTCAGACACCTCAAATAATTTTCGCATGTGTGCTATCCAACGCCATCATGCAACAAAATGACCAGCCTACTCGTTCGTACAGAATCCACATACCATTCTGTCCATCCAACCATAGAGATGTCCGCTCTCCTGCAGTCTATATCATCAATTCCCCTCTCCTCCACCACAATCCACAATCCACAATCCACAATCCACAATCCACAATCCACAATCCACAATCCACAATCCACAATCCACAATCCACAAACAACTCACCATCCCCGGCCCCTCACACAACCGCACCCACTATATGCAACCCAATCCACCGCTCCTTCAGTTATGCCGAGAATCAATCACCTAATCCGCACACACACACACTCTCACTCTCTCTCTCTCTCTCTCTCTCTCTCTCTCTCTCACTCTCTCACTCTTAGACCCTAACGGTAATACGTGTAGACGGCGGCGTGGCGGTACATTAAGCATGTCGAGCCTTAAACCGTACGTATACAGAAATCTTTTACGTTTTTTATTTTTTATTTTTTATTTTTTGCACGTTCATGTGGATGAGGAAGATTAAAGGTATGCTGTTATGCGGAAGGCGATGCGGGTGTTTTGGATGCAGTTCGTAGCTTGGGAAGGAGGTTTTGAAGAAAATAGGTAAAGTTGGCCAAGATGGCGGGGTGCAAAGAAGAAAAAGATGCATAGAGTTCCCTCTTTCGGATTCTCATTTTCCATTTAGTCCGGTACATAGATCTTTACACATTAAGTCATTCCATATCGCACACACTAAACTACATCATCGCAAATGGTGCTCCTGCCGCTTGCCCCTCACAACCTCCTTGACGGCAACAGCAATTCCTACAGCAAGCAATACCGCATTGAAAGAAGCCATCATGTAGAACGGTGCACCCGGGCCCCTAGAGTCAAACAACGCACCTCCCGCTTTTGTAAGGAGTAGTATCCCAAACCCGCCTAGCAGACTGTATGTCCCTGCTATTGAACCCTTGAGATGTGTATGTGACTTGGGTTCAGGAACTGGTCTTGAGCCGTTTTGACGAATTAGTAACGGTGCGTCTTCTGACGCTGGCGAGAGGGTAGGACTTCGGGGTGGAGTTACGCTGGCCGAGAGATGCCCATTGCCGCTATATACAACATCATCTCCATGGCGTGAGGGCTCCTCGATGCCCTCGTCGTTGTTGATGCCGCGGCCGAGAAGAGCGAGGGAGCACACTATTGCGCCGATTTGGCTAATACCGAGTAAGGCCACGATGGCGAAGACACCGCCTGAGCCGTCCTTACTCTTGGGGTCTGGACTTGCGAGAGAGCCAAAGGCAGAGTAGCCCGCGATACCTGCTGCAGCCGCGAGCAGCAATGGCAAGTTGAACCGCCTGTAGCGGGCGGATAGGTAGCCAAAGACAGGCGCGCAGAGCAACGCGATAAGTTGACTGACGCCAGTC
Organism: Darksidea phi; assembly: GCA_030770425.1. Classification (NCBI taxonomy): domain Eukaryota; kingdom Fungi; phylum Ascomycota; class Dothideomycetes; order Pleosporales; family Lentitheciaceae; genus Darksidea; species Darksidea phi. The sequence goes on along the minus strand of JASJFT010000052.1, from coordinate 192,206 downwards.
AACATCGCCGCGAGTTTATATGCCTCAGGGCAAGCGAGCTTGACATCTGCAGGGTCGGCAGGGTCAGGAACTTTGCATTTGCCCGTCGATAGGAAATAGGTGTTCGTGAAGAGCGGAATGAACAAGCTGATAGCCACGGACGACGCGCGCGCAACGAAGCCTCCAACATATCCGAGTCCAATGTTGGGTGAACTGAAGCCCAACAAGACGCTCTCCCTGAACAACCGCGGATATGATATTATACGTTGGCGCGACGAAGGGGTATCGTGAGTCTTCCGCGAATATTTTCCAACAAGCTGTCTCCAAGTCTTGCCTTCCTCCCCGGGTAAATTCCGCAGCCCGAAGAAGCACCCAAGGGCGACTAATAGTGCGATCGTTCCAACGATGTAAAACCCACCGGCGACAGCCGCCGCAGGTTGCACACCAGCGCGCTGGAATCGAGTCGGGAGCGGGAGGAATACCAACAGTGCAACCAAAGCGCCAGACCCAGTGAACATGCCGACCAAACCGGCGAGATGCGATGTTGAAGCCGCCATATCCTTCTTCACCACGGTATCGCCTAGAAGGGGATCGTTTGACCGAAATCGCGCAGGCGTGATGGTCAGTTCGGACGATATCGAAGGAGTCATCGTATGCGTCGCGCCATTCGCGCGACGAGTGGGGGATCGCGGGTCCTCGACAATTCCAACCACCGTCATAGTAGGTAATATTGCCGTGACCATTGTCGCACTATTTAGGCGATTGTTAGCACCCAACTCTCTCCCGAAGACACAAACCACTCACGTAGCCGTGGCACCAAAACTAAACAACAACCTCGCAAGCAGCAACTGGGGATACACATTCCTCGCCGCCATGAATATCCAAAGACTAACCCCAACAATAGCATATCCCACTACGACGACAGTCCGCACACCAACCCTATCGCTCAGCAGACCCCAAGCCGGACAAGCAACCAATGCGACCAACTCATCCACGAATCCCAGTGTGCCTACAGCATCGCCGACGTTCTTGGACTGACCTATGCGCTGGGTTATGACGAACGAAATGCTGCTATTGAGGAAGACGAGGAAGGAGATCGAGAAGAGCGCGACGCCGAAGAGGTAGGTGGTGATTTGGGTGCGGGTTGCAGTGAAGCCGAGCATTTTGGCGGTGTAACGTGGGACAAGCTCGTAAGAGCGCAAGATCTGATATTAGCAAGGAGGCATTGAGCATGGGTGATGTGTTCTGCGGCCGCTCGCACGAGGGTGAGATGGTCGGGATGTCCATGACGATGCGCGATTCCGTGGTGTTGCGGCGTCTGGGCCACGAAAGCCACACATGTCGCACAGCCACGTCACGTGGTCTTACGTCCATCTGCACGATGGCGTTATCAGTCTGATCGGATGAAAATCTTTGCTGACTGTATGAGCAATAAATGTCTCGGAAGCAACTACCGGCGTCCCAGTTGGCGCCATGAACGAGAGAGATACACAAGTGCGGAGCTCTACATCCAAATACGGGGTTGTATGTAAGACCGCGCGGCCGAACGGCTCGAGCGCGAGCGGGGCTTGCAACCGCTAGCCTGAGGGCTGCGTATATATACTATTCTGCGCTAGAATATCTCACGATAGATCATTCGCACCTTTTTTGAAGGTTGTATGACCTAGCAGCACAGGGTTAGGTCGTTACATATAGTCTATACGAAACTTAAAGTTTATAAGTTCGAAGAACTATAGGCTTTCGTATACGGATCATGATAGGTGGTTAATCAAGATGACAACGTCTTGATGTTTTCCGAGCCAATTGAAGACATATGCCTGATATCTAAGAGTGAAGGACTGATGCGGAGTTTTCAGTTTCTCCGCATTGGCACGTACACATGCAGGTTACTAAACCCGGCCCTCAAAAGTCCAATGCCTTCAAACTCGCAATCGCAAACCCCAACAGCGCAAACATAAATCCAGCAGCCCCAAATCCGCCCTGAATATCCCTCATCTTAATGGTCCAGATAACACCAAAAAGCAAACTTCCCACGCAAGCTAGTAGGCCCAGATAAAACAGCTTCAACTGATCAGTGCCCGTCGTAATATCAATACCCCACCCGACACTACTTCCGCGTATGGGGCACGGCTCAAGCTTGTCTCTCTTGCGTTTAGGTATGCAAGGGAGAAGAACAGGGCACGGGGCGGCATCTTCAGGATGAGTGAAGAAATGCATGAGCAGGTTTGAACCGATGGGTGGTATGGTCTCGGCGGGCATGGGAGAGTACTCGTATTCATCTTTGCGTGATTCGGGGGGTATGATACCAGCTTCGTGGATGTCGACTAGTCGCTTATGGTAGAGTTGGAACTATGCGCCAACGCTGTCAGTTTCGGTACTAGGAGGGGATGGATAAGGCGTACTTGCCTTCACGAATCGTAGAGCGATTGGCTTCTTGAGGGAGAGGAAATGTCGCAAACGGCTTTTAGAGTTCCCGTAGCGCGCCTTGAGAGCGGTGAAGAAGTCAAAGTCGGAATAGATCTGGCACGTCTGCAAAGGATGCATTCGCATGGCGTAACGTGTCCAGGGCATGCACCAGTGGATGTATCGGTGACCGTCAGGGTCAGAATGTAGGTGTGTTGTGCAGATATTCTGGCTTTTGAGTCCAGCATTGGAGCTCCCGCGTTGCTGTTGCGGGAGCGATGCTCCCTCAGTAGGTGCAATGAATGATGCAAATAGACCTTTAAATATGTCCATCATGCCCCTTGTCTCAGTATTGGATGTCGCTGCTTCGTAATATTTACGTCTTACGGACATAACTTCCAGTTGTTCCTGTTTCTTGCGTGCTCCTCCGGGCATCAAGTCGGCATATTCATCATAGATTTCCTTGCCACAGGACTGATCATGATTAACAAATTAGTAGTAGAGCGCGGTGGGAAACATAAACTTACGCACGTAAACCACACCCCGGTATATCCAGGAGGCGCAATCTTCAACTCGCGTTGTGTTGGTTTAAAAGCGGAACATAACCGTGAATATTTGAATCCAGAAAGCAGACGCGACTGTTGTGCGCCATTGCGAGTGGCATACTTAGATATCGCTGCCGTCAAATCCGAGAAGGCACTGCTCGAGCAAACAAATGATTCGAAGGCCTCATATTCCATATTGTATTCTAAATCCACCTTCAAGGCTCCCGCCTGCAACTTGCTCCCTTTCCCCAGCACAAGGGGATAGTAATGCCAAGTTGGCTTGGTAGTGCCCCAGTAAGAACCGACATGAGCCGCTATTGTCCAGCTGTCCATTTCAAGGCTACTGATACCCTTCGTATTAGCAGCAGATGTTTTCGAGTTGATTGCTTCTTGCAGAAGATCGAGGAAGAATATTTTCATGATCCAGCCAAAATCGTTCGCTACATCGTGCTCTAGGGCGAGAGCCATGGCGTTTGCATCAACGGGGCGGATGTTCTTCGTCAAAATGTCGTTCATCTCTCTGACATAATTTCTTGTATTCCGCGCATAGTTCCTGATATTCTGTTTCAAGGCGGAGAACGGGACACCATCGAACATGAAGCTTCGGATCCCACCAAAAGCCGGTATATTCGTAGGGTCCAGCTCTTCTAGCGTTTTCGGTGGCATTGCGTCTGCGGTTTTAATAGCGCCGCTTCCTGTAAGATCGAGATTCTGATCGTCATTTTCCTTGAGATTGAAGTGTTCACAGATCCGAGACGAAATATACCCAATCCGACTTCGAAAAGATGCGCAAGCATGGAGTTCCAGCGCCGAATCGGCCGTTTCCCTAAGATCGGACTCGAACGCTCTCAAGAAGAAGCGGATGTCCTTCATGCCGGAAGGGCGGTCTTCAGCGCCCTGCAACTGCAAGAGCTTCGTCCATCCCAACAACGGGTCTTGAATGAGCGTCTGTATAATTTCTTCGATAGTGTCCTCCCCATTCGCTGCAATAAAAGATGTCGCCGAGCTCGTAGTAATCGCTGTAGAGCAGATGCTTCCGTCGTCCTCTGAATCATCGCTGTGATCTGAAATACGATCCAAAATGCCTTCAGTATCTTGAATGTCTTGCTTTTGGACCCGAGAGATACCATGTGATGAATGAGCATATCCTACGGGCACAGTCTTTTCCTGGGTAAGATGCCCTCGTTTCCCATATCGTGAACCGGAATCAATGCTATGTGATGAGCAAGCATATCCTACGAGCACAGTCTTTTCCTGGACATGATGCTCTCGTTCGCCATGTCGTGAACAGGAATCAATGGCATGTTTGTAGTAAAGACACTTGCACACGGAGTACCTCTCAATAACCTGATAGCACATATAGACTGTATGGGGGTCGGAATTTATATATGGCGAATACAGATGTAGGTGAAGGTGACAAGGCTGAGTCGCAGCCTTCTCGACTGAAGGCGGTGCGGATGTGTAAGCGAATCCAATCAGCGGCCTCGCCTATCAGTGCCTTCGCAAAACGAGCGTGCCATCCTCCTAGGTAGTGAGCACCGAATTGAAGGCTGTTAAGGTCGTATACAAGCGCTTCTATTACTAAATATTCTTCAGCAAGTTCGACACACGTTAATCAAACCATAGCATGTTAGTTTTGGTGTCTATCTAGTAGTGTGGTGCAATCGTTCCGCAGGCGATCACATTTCCAATAGATGACTTTTTGGTCAGCACGGCTAATATGGTGCAGAAAATAGTGTTATTTAGCAATGATTACCCCTTCGGCGATCCGATTCACCGCAGACCAACGCCACGCCATGCAAAAAAGCGATTCAGCTCCTCAACACGAAGCCTCGGCAATTGAAACAAATCAAAACTGCAATGATAAACTCTACGAACGGATCCCCACTACCTCGCCGGGATTCTCAGGCCGCACAAGCTGACCTGCCGTCATACCTTGCCCCAGCCGTACTGCTTGCCTTTTCCTTGATTCTCCCCCCAATACTCGCGGCTATTCTTGTAATCGCCTTTTTCGAGACCCTCGTTGAACAGCTCGCGCACCTTGGCGGCGCGCACCGTGTCACGGGGTTTTAGCGAGAATTTGAAGGGCAGTGGTTTCGCGATTAGAAGGGTCGAGAAGTCGAGTGTGGGGTCGAGCTTGTTGGCAGTTTCCTTGGGCAATTTTACTGCCTGCTTGATTGTCTCTTTGACGCCGGCAGGGAAAGATCCTGGATAGCTATACTTCGAAAGGATAACGTCTTCCATGGTGGGCGACTTGGGTTGTTCGGATCCTGCGTTTAGCTCTTCTTGTGAGATGGAAGCCTTCTCGTTCATTGCAATGGAATGGCTCTCGACCTTCTCTGGGTTGACGACGACGTCAGGCTCCGTAATGGGGTCGGAAATGTCTTCCGGTCTTCGTGCAATGTTGAACAGCCAGGCAATAGATCCGATACCGATGAACATATCCTCGTCGGCCACAGTCTGGCCCTGACACGTTCTCCGTCCATAGCCAAACTGAGTGCTGTTGATGACAGTAGGAAACTGAGTGAGCGGCTCCTGATACGTGGGCCAGCCAGGCTCGACCCATCGAAGAGGATTGAAAGTTTCAGGGTCTGGGAACATTGCAGGGTCGCGAGCGATGGCCCTGTATACATTGTTAGCTAAGTTTTGTTGCTAACGAATCAAAAACTTACCACTCGAGTGGATGCATGACGCTACCCTTGGGAATGAAGTAGCCGTTATATTCGTCATCCTGGGTTAGGGCATGCGGAATACCAGTAGGGACCGGTGGGCGCCAGCGCAAGCACTCACGAATGACAGCGCGGAGGAAGGGAAGATTTGGTCGGTCCTCAGCAACTGGAAGTCGGTCTCCGCAAACTCGGTCTATCTCTTCCTGGAGCATAGGTAGATACTGCGGGTAGAAGCACATGGCAAGACAGAAAGTTTGCAGCGGCGCGGCGATGGTGAGCGCACCAGCAATACCATGCATACCGACGGCATAGGCGCCCTCCAGTTCGTAGGTGAAGCCCCATTTGCTGCGGCTGTCAAGAAACAACTTCATCCATGACTGCGGAGCCTTCTTCTCCTGGATATCGTTCTCGACTTGGCCTTGCATGATTTCAAAGAACCTTCGTTCAGTCCGAGCACGTCTCCGTTCCCAGGCTTTAGCTGGCGAGAGCCAATCAGGGAGAGCCATGACGAACGGGATCTTGTTTCCAAGCGCGCCAGTAGGCGAAACACCGATCAGGAGCTCGCGCGCGCGCTGCTTCAGTTCGTCGCTGGCTTCGCTATGACCCCAGGCGAGACGACAAGTAACACGGGCGATGAAAGATTCCAAGGCGTGATTGTACCGATCCGGCTCATCCAAGAGCTCAACAAGCATCCTCTTTGCTTCAATTTCGGGGTAGCGGTGGAACATGGCCTTTTCTGATTCGCGCATAATAACATTGGCGAACTTCCTCTGCCTAGTCCAGCCCTCTAACTTGTGTGAGCCACGCTTCAGGGGACATGCCATGATGGAGCTTACCATTCTTGCTCAGTAGAGGAAGGTACTGTGCACTCGTTCGATTGTCGCTCAACAGAGCAGGAATATGGGGTCGGTCAGAGTAGATGGCTCCCTTCTTGGCTAAGAGATCGCGAGCAATCTGGTCCGAGGATATCCAAACGTGGTTGCTACCGGCTAGGTCGACCTGGTAGATAGGGCCATACTCTTTACCCCAGTCTGCGAATTTGATAAAGCCGTTCTTTTCAGGTACATCAGGTACAGAGCCAACGATGGGGTAACCTATGATAGTGTGTATGTTAGTCAACGTTGTTAGAATCGTTGGACGTCCCACTACTCTTGGGGTGGATGGATGCAAGATGTCTTTGTCCATACCTTTAGGTCCTGGAAGCTTCTTCAAGCCAGCCGGTATCCTCTGGCCCCGAGATGCTGTGAAGACTTTCCAGAGCACATATATCAGTAGAGAAGATGCTGCGAATAGGAGAGTGAGGGCTGCCATGGCGGCGTGGAGTCTTAAGAAAGACTTGACAAACAGACAGATGTCGATGAAGAGTCCTGAGAATAAGGCACGCAGGGTAGCGGTGCTGCCATACATATAGGAGCTACGACGCCATGGTGGAACGCCGACTGCCTGAACCTTGAATAGACGCCCGGACACGATGTGGCACAGCTGGCGATGTGGGCTGCCAACACTGAGACAAAAGAACGCAGACGTCGTAGCCGGAGGCCTTCGGTTAGTCTCAATGCTGAATGGCCTGCCTTGCGGGACTAGACCCCTTGACCAAGGGGCTTGCATTAGCAATCGCATTAGGGCGTAGTCCCCACATCCGAAGTCCGCACCCAGCCCTGATATGCTGTCAAAGCCTCAGAGGAGATAGATAGCTACCTAAGGCGTTTTGCTAGTCCTCGAGGGTCCATGTCAGCAAGCGCGGAGTCGGCAATACACCATGGTGCAGGAGTGAGCTTGGCGGAAATAATTGCTGGCACTCAGAAAAGTACTCTCACAAAGCTCGATCTGAGCCTTAGCGGAGTGAGTCTGGAGAGTTGAATCAGGAAAGGCTCGTTGGTCATCTAGCTTGAAGATCGATCTGAGGGACCGCGAGACTGTAAGGTGGTTGTCGGTGCATCTGTGGGCCAGACAGCCGGTGTGTGATAGCGTGCCATGGCAGCGCCCTGCCGTATCAGTTATCTAGTAGTGATGGGTCTTGAAGGCGTTACTCTCGATTTGAGTCTAATCTATTCTGGGATGGCGCTCAGCCAGTGAGGCTTCAACCCGGCCAACTAGTGCCCGACTAGGTAAGCGGGTGTTGCAGATCGCACCAAGTTTCAGTCTATATAAATCGCAAGTGTGGAGAGCCGATGCTGAAAGTCCGACGCGCGACATCGAGATTTTATTTTCCTTGCGTTCCTCGGCGGCACGCCTTGTTTTTCGAAGGCGCCGTCCCGCGCCAGATTTTTGGTTCACAACAGCCACCTCCACGCGACACTGGTCGCTACCTACAAACCCCTTTACACCGACTAGAGTTAGACAGCAGCACGCTCCTAACATAGACAGAACGATGTGTTGCTGTTCGAAACTCATTATGATGTTGATATGGGGGGTCTATGCAGGCAGCAACTTCAAATTCGCAATATTTCCTCAACCGCCAAGCTCGTCCGAGCTGGCTTCGACCGCTCCAAGTATTGCCTACGCCGGTTCGCCAAGGTTAAAGATGAAAAGAACTGGGATCCGTGGCCGGGTCTCGGTATGTGCCTCAGACACGATCGCGATGCCAACCTACACAGCCCCGCCCGAGCTCCCGGTAGAATCAGGGCGGCCATGAGAGAAGCGCCTTCGTACGATGCATGTGATGGTTGTACGCAATCTTCGTCGCCACTCAAACTTCAACAAATCTTTCATACTCACCACATCTAGCGCTTCGGACCTACGCACTCCAATGTCTCGAGCATGGTGGCGTGGCTTGAGGCTAAACTCCCGCACGCTATAGAATGTGGACGCCACGGACCCTGAAAAACCGCGTTAGCTGCGCATTCTAACGCCTAGAGCGCGATGAAGATTCCCACACGCATCAAAAAAAATTCCGACCAAGCTAGAACGATCGGGAAGGCCGTTTTCTGTCTGTGGCTTTGCTGCCTCGAGCAACTTAAGGCAAGGCTGCCCAAGAATTAGTAGAATTTTGCCAGCACAGGTGGCGCAAGCTCCGTCTGCTGGACAAATTGATGAACCACTGCACATCAATGTTGGCAACATCTCTCCATGAGCATACATACCAAAATGGCGCTTTTTCTTTCCTACGGCGCGTATGGGATATATTAATGGTATCTGGTTTGTCAGAACTTCAACTGAACGCGTTACGCCTCGTGATGAAGACCGGAGAATTAGTGCCGGCTCAGCAGCCCTCGTCCAAAATTACTGTACCATGGATGGAACACCACGTGCTTTTACCCGACGACCAAATCTCTGGGCCGCTCACGACTCACTGCGCTGTCAAGAGATTGGAAGCAGGAACGGGAGATTAACAACGCAAAATGACTCCACCAAGGCGCGACAAGCTTGGAGCACTTGGCTTTCATTGGAGAAGCTGATGTCACTCCCTCGTCTCTTATTGCCTGACTGCTTGTGCAATATTGGAGCACCCGGAGAAGGCGGCAGGGGCGTGTAGTGATTCGCCGTGTCGCTAGGGTCTAGAACACCACCCGAACAATGAACTCTCCAAATGACTCTTCCACCGATGATTTGGCTGCACGCGCTACCGTCAACATATCATACCTCGTGCTAGCATCGCGATCTCAGACGTCGAGACACTCCGAGCCCGGGCACTCGCACCTGAACAATTCCAGAGAATCAGGCTAACGCTGCCGTATCCTCAGGCAGCGACTGAGATCAGTTCATCCAGACGCTGATGCTCTCCGGTTGAGACTGCAGTTCGTCCACACATCCCACATATATCTTTCTCATACTGACCCTGTCATAACACAGGCCCATCACACCGCCTCGAGACGAGGATGAAGATGATGAAGAATCTCGCGTGCTCGAAGCCCAGGCTCGTCAAGGCCTGGAGACTGATGGCTGCCCCGCCTGCTACCCACGTCACCTCGACGTCCCTGTACGAAACCCGCCCGAGGAATACCGATGGATAATATAGTATTGGCAATCGTTCCCCTGGACAGGTGATGCGGTGTTTTGCGCCCAAAGGTCGGGCTGGCAGATGTATTGAGGGTCCCAGCAAAGTCACCGGGCCCGCTATCGAAACAACGCATTTGGCATATGCGTTGGCGAGGTTCGTAAGCGTCGGCTAGAGCATGGATTGTATGATGACGTCCATCTACTTCTGGACTCGCAGCAGCCGAGTCAGCAACACAATTGGTTTGAGTTTTAGGACCACCATCACAACCGTCACGAGCGACAGAAAAAGAATCAAGATGCGCTGCGGAAAAGACTTGGACGACGCTCAGAAGGGAGCTTGTGATAAGGATATCGAGGGTTCTGCACGCGTAATACTGTACGAATGAGCCATTCAGCACCGCCTGGAATATGCTGAGAGAACCCTGCGATGGCACGACGTTATTCTGTGGTGGATTGAGCAACGGTGATTTGCGATGATCCATGGCCTCCGACGCCCGGTGAAAAAGGTAGTCGTGATTAGAAGATCTCATCAAAAGCCGTACGGAGAGCTTCCATTCGCCAGCGGCCGTCAGGGCAACCGAACACTCCGGCGGTCCTCGAGAAGGCCAGGATCTTGAAACCCACGCCAAAGAATCAAAATACACGGACCCAGTCGTTCAAGGCTACAATATCTAAGCCTGTCAACGTGGACTTGGACGTCGCGATACCGAGCAGTACTCGACAGACGCCGAGGCGTCGGGAGATAGATCCTTGATGTACCAAAGAGACGGCACTTGGTTAATTTCGTCCCTTGACTTTTCGTGCCATTTCGATCGCGAAACCGTTCGGTCCCTAAGAGTCGATCAAAATAGATCACAACCATAGACATGACCTCCACCACTGAAATGGCAATGGGCACTCCGCGCAGTCATCCACCACCTCATTCTCAATTCCCGTTTGGATGGATAGCATCGCGCCTCACAGTCAGATTCAGCCAATTCAAATTCAAGCTACGGAAAGATATATGGGCTTGCCTACACCTCAGCTAAAAACAGATCATTTAAGCAATCTATCCTCCCCGCGACTAGCGCATTTCGGCAACTAACATCCAGACCCCAGATAGAATTGCCAGCTGCATGTTTTGTGACTTCATGCGCATGCGTATTCTCTTCCGAGCTATGGAATGTGTAAAAAACGTAGAGTTATTCGCGCTCTTCTACACATGTATAACGGACCATACATACCCTGATCCCTTGCGTAGAGGTCATGTACTTAGACAAACTGTCGAGCATTTTATCAATCTTCAATCCCCCCTCATCCTTCGCAGCGCCTCCATCGCCTTATCAACATTCTCCTCAAACATCTTATCAAATGTACGCACACTTTTCGGCAACACCCACACAATCCTCACAATAACTCTCTCTGCTTCATGTTAGCAACACGGACACAATATCGCGTTCAGTTCAGAAAATCGTACCTGCATTCTTCTCCACAAACACGCATTCCGGCGCCAACTCGATTTCCACCGGCACCACGACCTCACAGCCCAACAAGACCTTCATCCCGTTCGGGAGCGCCCCCGGTTCATCCGAGTGGGGCTCAATCGACCATCGGCTGTTTTTCCATGGTTCGACAACCCGCGCAAAGCGCATCGCCTCTGAGGATTTCGTCGCGAGGTAAATCCCCCTGCCGTGCATTCTCCCGTTCGACTGATAGCGCGTCCCACTCATGTTGCGCAGGCCTTGAGAAAGAATCCGGGGAAGTCGGCACGGGTGCGTGCCGTGGAATACGGTGGCAATGGTGTGGTTTGGGCGGGCGGCATGGGCGCGGAAGAGTGCTTCTTTGTTTTTGGGCTGCTTGAGCAAGAGGAAAGTGTGCGGGAACCAAGGATGAGATGAGCCGGCCCTCAATGGTGGAATTGCGTGGTTGGGGTGGTGGGTAGCGGAGAGGGAGGTGAGATGTGCAAACGAGGAGGTTAAAAGGTAGCGCAAGAGCTCCGTATGAGCAGTGCTTAGGCCTGAAAGGAGGTTTTCTTTTGACAAAGCAGGTGTAGTCGATGTGCCGCTCGGTTCTCTTGCTGCGCCCCCTACCAATGCCGGCATCTCATCCACCAGGCCCTTAATCTCTCTCTCGTTCACCGGACACTTGCCAGGCAAATACTTTAAAGGTCTAGTCGACCGGTGAGTCCGGTCACAGCTTACGCAGACTAACAAGAAGTCGACAACTGCCGGGTCGGTATAGGTGAGATTCAGTCCCTCGCTCTTCAAAGACCGTTGGAGAATGTTGGAGCATGATGCCCTATATGCTGCATTTATCAGCTCGTGGATCGCATTCTTCCGCTTTCTTCTTCCAAAGAGTGCCTTTTTCTTTACGATTCCAGGCCCGAGATCAGGTACTGTATTGGGCTGTGGGTAGCGTATCTCGAACGTGGACATGGGGGCAGTCTTGGAGACGCCAGGCGCGAGAGCAAGGCTGCTGCCATCCCGAAGATCCTGGAGGTTTTCTGCCGTGCTTATAGACCTCTGGAAGCGGAGAAATAGGGCCATCGCAGCTGCGTATTCTTGATCTTCTTCCATTCTCGAGGACGATTCTTTTGCGGCTTCTCCAGCCGCTCTCTTCTTCGGCGTTTCGAAATCACGCAATGAAACATTAATTCTGAGAATAACGTAATTCCATAGCAAGTTAGAAATGAAGAAAATGAGGGGAATTGTCCAGCCGCCAAGGCTGATGAAGAAGGCGTTGAGCTTCGCTAGGCAACCATATACTTTGTTGGTGGTAAGCCTAATCTGGTACACCCAACCGATTTTCAAGACGTAGCTAGTCAAGCGAGCTCGCCTATGATGGGTCGACTATCAACGTGAGGATTTCGTGGACGTATGCACGGAAGCCGTTGTCTACATACGGTACTAGTGCATAAGTCTGTGTACAGTCTTCTACATTAAAAACACCACATCAAAAGCTAGATCGCCCTTCTAATTTTTTTATTTGGATCCGTATGGTAGGCGTCTCTTTGGAAGGTCCGCACGAAGCACAGAAGCAGCTTGTACACGGTAAAGGTACTATAGCCACACCTTACACACGATAATGGAGCTGTAGAGCTGTACGCGGTACTGTCGGTGACATAGGGCGTCTAATGAGACGATGTTTCGATACTGATAGGCGATGAAAAGGAACAAGCGTTAAGATCGTTGAGCATCGCATAAACTCGAATAGAAGGCACAAGCTAGACCCAGAGGGTGGCCAATAGGGTGACCGGAGTGGGGCGAGCTGACCACCTCAACTCGTTGAGTGACTACCCGTACGCCTTAGCATACCCCAATATATTGATTTGCGCGCGAAAAACCCGTTATCGAATGAGTAGCAGCCATCGCATCGCCAAACTCGCGAAATAACTCAAATAGGTAACACATGAAGGTATTTCGTCCTGAATACCTTAAAACACAAGAAGGTTGTTGAAGCCAAAAGGGGTTATAGTCGTTGCCTGAGTCTCATCAAAGAGGGTGTACCAATAATACTTGTGCTCTTATACTAGAGGTATACTATCTTGCGAATGTAACGTAGCTAGTACTGCGAGCTTACCTGCCTAAAGATTGACACTGTTCAACAAGGACACCATTCGAAGAAGTCGCCGTCATCGTCGTCGTCGTCTGAAGGAATTAAAACTCGATGCCGGGACGTCCGCCACAACGTAACCTGATCCAGGTGATTCGCTGTTCGATAGTGACTCTCTACCACGACTGAGACTGGGATCTGTAGGAGTCTCAGTCAAATCCGGAATGCCTACGTCCTGTCCATGGGTAGTGTTTGTCGCAGAATTGGTCGTCTGTGTATGAAGCTGCGGAGAGTCTTCGCCATCTGTGAGGAGTGGGGAAATGTCGTCTCTTCGTGTTGTTCGAGGGACTTCAGATAAGATCTTTTCGGATCCTGCCGATCGGTTGGCCAAGACAATAGGTGTAAGGTCGTCGAGCTGGTGGTCATCTCGGAGGTGTTCGTCCAGTTCTTTCCATTCATCGAACTTGCGCGCGCAATGGACAAATTGGCAAGTCAACGTCTGCAATCTTGGCGCTTTCGGTGCTTTTGTAGATTTGGAGAGCCATGGTTTCACCCGTTCCGAGATTGTTACCATGGAGATGATCGGCCGGATGTGATAGGAAGCATCATCGCATCTTACTGCCGCATTTTCAGGCGGATAACGGGATCCTGGTTCGTCTGTATGGGCCATTGTTAGTTTGTGCGCGGGGCTTTAGCAAGGATACACATACAAGTGGTATCACATCTCTCAAGCACGGTAGTGGCATCGGACACATTGGACACATCATGAACGCGGTACGACGACATGTCAACCATTCCCCCACCGGCATCACCGGGTTTCAGTAAATCATTGTCCAAATCATTCGTCGCACGAGTGTCGAGAAGTGACACTGGGGGTTGCATGCTAATCGTGTCTTCGTGTGGAGATTTGTGGCCGGCTCTACAGTGTGTTGTTAGGTGAACGATATCTAGAATAGTTGTTCATCATGCTGTAAATCCTATTCCCACACGAAACCGATAAACACGCAACACTGACCTTCCGAATATGTGCATTCTTTTGAAAGGGAGCGCATTTCCAGAATCAAACGATAGTAGACGACGCGTCTTGTCTCGGGCTGGCCCTAGAGAGCGTGGCGGTGAGAGCAAATGGGCCTGGCTTGGCGAAATGCATTCTGCAACTAAATCTGAATCTTTTAGGAAGGTTGGTTTGAAACTCAGTGCCGAGGTCCTGAGTTTATGCATTGCGAAAAATTGGAGGCCGCAATCCGGGCTAGGTGGCAAGTCAGCTTTTTGTTTTGGCATCGTTTGGCACTTACCAAGTTTTGTATTCCCATACGGCACCGTAGGACGTCCACGATGGTCGTTGACGTTTTGCAACGGTTCTGTTACGCTGGAAGGAGGTAGATCCTAGCAAGATCTCATCAACGTTTCTGGGTATGTTGATCGACATGTGGATATGAACGCCCGGACGCACATTCTCTGTCCATGACAACCCGTTCAATCGGACACCGCCCGGGGTCAAGATCTGGTAGTGATGGAGAGCAACCTGGAACTCTCCCGGTTTGCTCCTAAAGTCTGCTTCTAAAAATGCTTCAAAGACCTTGCGGGTGTCAATTAGGATGATTGAATTAAACCATGGAAGACCTACCCTCAGATGTCGAAAATACGCAAACGGTAAGCTCCTCATCTCTCCTAAAGCATTCTCGAAATGTATGTTGTCATCTGACAACCACCCAGGCGCTCTGGTCAGAGTTTGGTACAGCATTCTTATCGGTAATAGAAGCTGCGGTGAAACAAGCCTAAAAGCTTGAGAACGAATTTGAGTCCATCTTCGTGGAGATGACGTACATGAGCAGAGTAACGAGGTGCTGAATATCGCGAAGTACATGTAATATTCTGAAACCAAGTATTAGTCCTCTTTGGGTCTTCATTGAGGACTAGGTTGACTTACACAATACATAACTGCTCTCCCAACCTTTTCATCTCCGCCACACTGCTTGATGGATGACACAGCACCTGTGCGGGAACGGCTATCGATACGATTTCATGCGGCTTTGGAGTCTGGTTCCTCGAATAATTGTGTGCTGTACTCGTTTTCTCTACTGTCTTTCGTAAAGTCTCGAGCGTCTCTAGAAGAGTATGATTGAAGAGGGCCTGCCGCGCAGCGTGATCGTCTACCGACTGCCGGATGTTTTTATTCTGCTCCACAGTATGATCAAAGCATTGCCTGCCACGTCGTGAGCTCGGCCAATGGTCAAATCCTCGATATGGCTCACAGGGTCTGACTTTCTAGTAACAGGTGGATTGGTTCCATCTGTGCCGCAATCTTCAATCTCAATTTGTCCGCCTTCTTTGCCGCAATAACCGCCCACTCGGCTTTCCTCGCACTCGAAGACAGCGAACCCGAAGATTCCATAGCGCTATTGTACTTGCTCATCTCGTTGACGAAATCCTTCACGGGCTGTTCCGCGGTAGTGGTCAGGACACGGACTGCATTTACAAGGCTAGGATCCGCGCAGGGTGTATCTAGTCTCTGTAGATGCTGAAGAGTAAGAAGCAGCCCCTCAAGATATTGCAAGACCTCACGATAGTCGGATGCCGCGCCGCCAGTTTCTTTAAGCGCGCTGACGACTTTGGCGGTAAACTTGAGGGCCATAGCGATGTCGCCGGCGCTGAAGCCAAACGGTACAGCCATGTGAACGACTCAAACTGTAACGGGCAAATTTCAGAGATGGTGGTGATGCAGACTTCAGGCTTCACATCACGATGTTGCCTGTTGTCGTGGCGGTGCAAACCGCTTGCCCCACCGGTGGCTTGTCATCCCGACATCTACGAGCCAAACTGTATGTGCAGATGGCCAATCATGTTGCATAAGGTATTTATCGGTATATTTGCGTTGAAGAATCCAGCCTTGCCGGTAGCCGGCTTGTGAGAAATTTAGCACTGTATCGTACATCGAGAAGCTCCACATGCTCCAACGTCTTCCCCTTTCTCCTATCTTTAGAGATAGAACATCATTTCGGGACTGGCGGGATCGAAGATCGAGTACGAGCACGGTTATGACTTTACCTTCCAACATCATGGCACGCGCCACGCCCTCTTTCGTAAGGCTCGGGCGGTTGCCTCGCAGTCATGCCGTGACGTGAGCCTCAGGCAATGACAGTCGCTAACAACCTTCTTACGTTTCAAGGTATTTGGGACGAAATACCTTTCTATATCACCTTTTTGGGGTTTATTCCGCGAGTTTGATGTCGCGATAGCTGCTACTCATTCGATGACTTTATCTTCCTGTATCGAAGGCCAATTGTGTGGTTTTCGGATATGATATCACGTACGTAGTTGGCGCCAGCAGCATGTTGAGGTTTGTCGGGACTAGCTATCCGGTGGATGATTGATAGAAGTAAATGCTGGTTCTGGAAGTATAACAGAAAGTTGGAGAATTGGGTGAACGTTGGATAGGCTAGGGATTTCGGGGTGGACTAGATCATGTGGGAGCGCGTAGTGTCTGGGCTTTCTTACTACTAGTTAGGTTAGTAATACCAGCTGCATTTGCTATTGCTATAGGGTTGGATTAAAGGTTATAGGCTCAGTTAGAATATTACTTGACCATTTTGTTATCGCGCGTCTCCCATGAGCTATCATAGTGCAGCGCTCAATCCTACAATGCCTGCCACTAGGTGCACCATCCAGTTCGTGCCATCCTTTATATCTACAGCTCCAGCTGTGCTTGAGGTGGTAGCTGCAGTGCCGACGCTGGAGCTGTCGTGATCTCCGGCCGTGAGCCTCGCCTCGAAGTCTGATGCCACGGTCATAATGGTCGGCGCGTTTGTTACAGTAGCAGTGACCGCGGTTCCGCTGGAAGAAAGCGTAATTATCGTTTGCCCGGCAGCATCTGAGATGATCTCGATATATGTGGCCGCAGGTCCCGTTCCAACTGTTGTCGACAAGCCAGGTGTGAGCGTGAGCGTCGCTCCTGCAAGTGTCATCGACTGCCCTACCACCACTGTAGGCTGCGCGCCAGGAGCAGCAGTTATGCTGAGTACAGGATCTGTGGTGCCTTGTTGCACCTGTTGTTGCGGGTTTTCATTGCCCGGTCCGACCTGGTCGTTGTTTGCGACGGATGATTTTGGCTCCGGCAGCGCAATAATGCTGATGATGTTCGACAGAAGACTATCGCTTGCCGTGACCTCAGGCGCGTTAGGACCCTCTTGCTCCCACGATTGTGTACTTTCGCCAGTCGGCGCCGGTTGCACGTTTATATCGGACGGACGCGAAGATACAGCTGTCGGCGCTACACTGGTGTGTATATCGACTATGAGCGGCGTGCTTGTTGTGACAACCTTGATATTCGACGCAGGTCCAGCTCTACCAGTCGATGTCGGCTCTCCGTTGACGTCTGTACTTGTATTTTCGAAGCCAGTTTCCGTCGGCACTTCGTTCTGGATAGGAAAGATCATACAGCTCGCTGTAGCACAGTCGATCGTGCAGCCATCTGTTGTACAATCCGCCGATGCCGTCGTTAGGTCTCCTCCAGTATCGAAGCTACTCTCGGTGATTTCGGTATGGGTTGGCTCGGGAAGGGTCGGGGTGATTGGTGTCTCTTCCGGCGGAGTTGAGGTAGCGTTCGCAGGCAAAGGTGCCCCTATCGTTGTAAGCTGACATGCTTCATGACTGTTTGAAAAGGGTATTCCGTACATGCTTGTGGAAAGGCATGCGCGCGACTAGCTATGAGGACGAGCGCGAGGATCTCGGCGGGGAGCATCTTGAACGGCAACGTCGCGAAAGCGAGCGGGAACGGCTAGGTGACGCGACGGGTGGTAACGGTGGGTGCCCATAGTTATACTGAGGACGGGAGCCATACCGCTTGGTGAAGCTCCAAGGTCCCATGGATCGTCGACTTTGGTGGAGATGAGTGGCGGGGCTTCGCGTTCCTCGTATTCGCAACGATGAGGCGGCCCCCTGCTCACGGTTGCCCTTAAGGGTTAGATCATTTCCTCAAAATTTTAGAGGATCAGAACAAGGTTAAGGCAAAGCGGCCATATGTTTTGTCCGATGGCCACGCTAGAGTACCAAGGCTCGACTTCATGCATCTTTCCAGTACAACCTGAGATGGTGGTGAAGCACGGGCTGCGGCATCGGTGCCGATCTGAAAATTCTAACTTTGTATTATCCTCTTTATCCAAGTTATACAAGTGACAGATTGGACCGACCACGAGCCCGAACACACCAATTCGACTCCAGTTATAGTCTGATCTTTGCAGCCCATCTAATGTCTAATCGGGCTGTGGTTTCTCTTTCGCGCCGCCTGTCCTTCTCTACCATCCTCCATCATCAACCCCATCTCCATCCCCATCTCCATCCCCATCTCCATCCCCATCTCCATCCCCATCTCCATCCCCATCTCCATCCCCATCTTCACCATGCTTAGACTTCCAAGTCGACAAACCCTCAGAGCTATTTACAAGCCCCTTCCTAGTCTTCCACGTTATTCTCTTTAAGCGCACCGTACCCACAATCTCCAAGCGCTTCTCTCCTTCGAATCCCAGCCCGATACGCTATTTCTCCGGAACGGGATAGAAGAAAATATACCGCATGCTGCGTGGTTTGAGATTCATAACAGTACGCTCTTGCGCGGTCACTACGGGCCTCGGCGTATGGGGCGCAGTACGCATAAACGTTCCAGCAGAGGAGGCCGGAAACGCACATCTCCGTAGGAAACTATGGGCGTTGATAGCCGTCCTCTTCGCACCCGAGCTGGTGCTGTTGATGGCCTAGGAGCAATACCAAGGAGCACAAGATCTACAGAGGGACATACAGCAGATACTTGACTATGCTTCTCGTCGTCCAGAAAAAGGTCGGTCTCTAGTCGGTAAGTCGCGTTCATAACACTCGACTGTAGGTCGGTACCCCACAAAGAGCCGGGTGACGAAACACAAGCATGTTATACGCCCTGGACAATAACACACGTACACTACGCGTCTATGGGAGGGTTCGTGTTCGAGATCCCCAGCACGAGCAAATACTGGTTTCACTCTAACAGACAGAGGCTTACAGTCACTTCCATGGGCATTCGGTTCATGGCTGAATACTCCCCGGAGCTACTCTCCTGCATTCCGGCGGACAAGATCAACAACAAAAGCAAAGCCGATAGTGTGGCAAAATCCATAATCTGTTGGCAAGTCCTTGTTTGCGTGCATCTGTTGACCTTCTACCACCAACACCTGTGGATGTCGCTTCTGGGGTTGAATACGGCCGCTCACTCGCTATTCATATTGCTCATATATGTGTTTTGGTGGTTGAAGCCGCTGAGGGTTAATGCACCTCCTGTCATAAATGGCTGCGAAGCTGAGAAAACCGCCGCTCTACTAGCTCTACTATCATTCGACAGTCTCCGGAAAGGTCATCACGGGCGCCCTGTCTTCGAAAGGCTGCAGTCTCCAGCGACTTCAGCTACATGCTCTCCCAGCGTAATCAATACGATCAGCTTGAAGCTCGACGAGTCGATTCACGGCTTCAAGTTTGTCGGCTAGCAGCCCATACAGGAATGGAATAAGAAAGCAGTATACTCCACACCGGTTGCTCTCAGTAAGGAATTGGACGGCCGGCGTAAGCGAGGTACGTCTTGATGGAGTCGTCGTACTCTAGGAGTCGCCATCAGAAAATTCGTTCACTCGTCGTCGAAGAATTACGCGTTTTGCCTGGGTTTTGGCGGCGGAGACCGACGACGCATCATCTGGTTGCGTTTCTGCAGAGCCTGGTTTTGGGTCCTCAACCTCGGACATGCTAGGAAAGAGGAACTGTGTGTTGATGCAGGTGAAATAAGAAGCGAAGATAAAAGTGTAAGTTGTTAGGGCTGGGGCTTGTCCGGATTGCTGACATAACAAGCTTGGCATTATGCATTGCGCAATGCCTCAAAATTGATCATGCTTTAGGCGCACTGATCTGGGGATGAGGGTCTTGCTATTTTGCTACGATTCAGGATTTTGGGCGGCTGTCGCGCTGTTCTGGTGGAAATCTGACTGAATGGGAGCGTGGGAGAGGTCAAGGAACACAAAGAGGCTGACACGAGGGGGCGCACATGAATATATACAAGGCTGAAGCCTTGCGTGGAGGAAGTTTGGAGCTCTCAGTCTTAAGCATCGTGATTGTCGACTGGTGGAGATCAGGGTCTGTGTGCAGCTTTCATCGTTGGCGTTCCAGGATGTGCCACCTTCGAAAGCGGTTAAACACCCACATATCGCAATAGCTCGCCAATCATGGTCGCTCCCGGTGTAATTTCCCGCGCCTTGTCACCCTGGCACGGCCGCACGTAAGCAGCACAAAGTTCAACAAGCGTTGAAAAGGGTCAAGATTAGCTAGGATTAGGCTGGAAATGTGCCCACAGTGGATACCCAAGCCCCAACACGCCAGCTGCGGATGGCTAACGCCCCGAGTAGCACCGCAAGATCTCGGCCCCCAGTACTATTGCGGGCAAGTAGGTAGCACAAGACTCGGTTCTCCAAAGAAAATTAATTGCAAGCGTGGTTTGGTCCAATCCTTGGAACTTGGACCCTGCCGATGGGTAATAAGGATAACGCGGTTCCGATGTTACCTTCGCGTTTCCCGTTCCCCTCCGACCACGAACATCATGACACTCCCCTGTACTCGACCTCCTACGGTTCGATAGCGGCGAAGGGTCTGCGACAATAGCATGGCTGCTGGCGTGCGGTTGTTGCTTGTGGGGCCTGTTTTGTGGCTCTGCGCTCGCGTTGTTGGTGCTCAGAGCGGAAAACCTTTGAGCATCCCGCCCAGTCAATTCTGGTGAGTGATGAAGCTGTGGCAGGAAATTGCAACTGACAATTGTAGGGACGGTAAAGACGGACCGTGGTCGACGTTTCGGATCGAAGTCGGCACTCCTCCGCAGCAAGCTCGCGTTCTTCCTGGCTCTGGCAAATCCGCAACTTGGCTTGTCGATGCTGAGCTATGCAAGAACAACAAAACTTTGGAGGAGTACAATTCTTGTGCGGACGCTCGCGGACTGGTGTACCGGCGAAATGATTCTACCACATGGACCGACGTCGGGGGCTACGAGTTGGACACTTACTTTGAGCAACGCATTGGCTTGAGCGGAAGCGCTTTATATGGCAATGACAAGATCACTTTGGGCTGGAGCGGAGATAACGCCGCCACAATAGATAACCAGACCATTGCAGGCTTCATTACGGATGCCTTCGCGCTCGGGAGTCTGTCACTAAGCCCCGAACCGACGAATTTCACCGACTACAACACCCCGATACCTAGCCTCCTTCAAAACCTTCGGAATATGAGCGAACCGATCCCTAGCCTCTCGTGGTCATACGCTGCCGGCGCATACAATCTCTCGCCAAAGGTGTACGGTAGTTTGGTCATTGGAGGCTACGACACAGCTCGTTTTGAGCCGAATAACTTGACTTTCCCTTTCGGCGACGATCAGTCATACAATCTCCAAGTGGGCATTCAAGATATCACGACGAACATCACGGAGAACTCGCTTCTCGGCTCTGGTATCATTACGTACATCAGTACACTGGTCGCAGACATCTGGCTTCCAACGAGTGCATGCGAAAAATTCGAGGAGGCTTTCGGTCTGATTTGGGACAACAAAACACAACTGTACCTACTAAACGAGGATCTTCATGAGACCCTCCTCCAGAAGAATCCGGAAGTGCGCTTCAAAGTTGGTCCACAGCTCTCTAGCGATTCAATCACGCTCAACTTGCCATACTGGAATTTCTATCACACTGCCACGCAGGAACTAGGCACATCGGGACTATTCTTTCCGCTCAAGCGCGCGGCTAATGACACGCAATTTGTCCTTGGGCGCACATTTCTGCAAAGCGTGTACCTTTCCGTAGACTATGAGCGGAGCAGCTTCAACTTATCGCAAGCTTTATTTCCTACTTCTTCGTCAATCACAAACATTGCTGCGATCCTACCGCCATTGGAGGAGACAAGTCCAGGAACCGGAGCTAGTGGCCCTACGAATAGTACGTCTGGGCTATCAACAGGTGCTATCGCAGGCATTGCCGTTGGTGGTTCCGTGATCGGAATCATCGTCGCTGCCGGAGCATTCTTCTACCGTCGCAAGAAAGCCAAGGCCAAGAATCCCCATGAACTAGATGCGCTTGATCATTTGAACACTCCAGCTCAGGAAGTTGACGGGGGCAGCGTCAAGTACGAAGTGGGACAAGGCCTCGTGCACGAATTTCCTGGTGACATGGATCCAAGGGTCGAGCTCGCGGCCGGATCCGCAAAGGCTATCGAAATGGACGGAACGAATCGCGCGATTTACGAAATGCCGGGCGAAGGGATAAAACTGGCGGAGATGCCTGGTGAAAGCCGTTACTCTAAAACTCTGTCAGTCCCTTTTGCCGAGTTACGAACTGAGGAGATGCGCCGACCGGAGGTCACAGGCATAAGAAACGAGGACGAACTAAGTACCCCATTGTCCGAAGACTCTCTTCAGGCAAGAAGTGCGCATTTGAGGTGACGTTGTGCATCATTACCGACCGCCAAGCATATCTGCATTCCGAGGACCAAATCCCATGAACCGCGTTCTCCACAAGGGGTCAATCGTCCATGAGATAGAAAGAAGCCTTCGATTGTTTGAATGGGCACAAAGAATCATGTTGCAATATGCGGCTGTCAAACATTTGCACGGACAAATCTGCGGGTGCCCGTTTGCGGAAACCGGAGTGTTGTTCGCTTCCGGCGCGCCTTTATTGCAAAGAAAGAAAACCCTCGCCTGCTCTCAAACTGCTTCTGTGAGAAAATATTCTTCAAGTAATGACTCCCTGAAGATTGCGCATTGAAGATATTGAGAAAGGCTCAGAGAAGGTTACGTGGTAAGTCCAGAGGTGCTAACAAATCTTGCATTTAGCTAACAAGGTTCAGAATCTGTACCACAGTAGCCAAAGCCAAACGCATCGTCTAGTGAACTTCAAGATGGCTCCACAATGGTCTAGAAACGCAGGGCCCAGTCATAATGCACCTCAACCCGAATACAAGGTCCACCCCGAGCGCAAAGAACAACCAATCACACAAGAAAACAGCGATCGCGTTCTTCGACAAGCCATCCGCTACCTTGCTGCCGAAGGCGGATCGGATCCGCTAAGTACATACGTCAACCGGGTGCAAAACATCGACGACCGCATAATCAAAGAGTATCCCCGAGAGGGCTACTTTTACGACCCCCAACTGTACCGACAACTGCGGTCTTTGGTCCACGAAGTCCAGGATGACTTCCAACGCGTCGCCCAGGAAGAGAGCTCCGTAGATTTGGAAGACAGCGACGCCAGTTTTGAAGAGCTCTTCTCCCCAGGAGCGCTTTACAGAGAAGTAGACGAAGAAGATGAGGAAGACGAAGCATACGAAGCAGGAGAAGAAGAAGACGACCAGGAGTATGTTACTAGTCGACAAGTGGCACGTTCTGCTACCCCATCCCCACGTCCCGCTGGCCCGCGCCAAGCCGAAGTACTCCAGACGCAGTACCTCTACGGCGGACCTAACAACGAAGTCGAAGAATGGCACAAAGACTTCCCAGCAGCCCTCCCCTTTGGAGAAACGCTCTACATGCAAAAATGGGAGAGCATGAAGATCAGCTACGATCTCGCCGAATCCGCGAAGAAGTCAGTCGATGACAAGAATCCCATCGTGACGACCAATGTCCCGTACAGCGCTGTTGAAGCCCGTTTTAGTGTGCCCACCAAGTATGATTCTGGATCGCGCTTCATGATCCCGGAGAAGGTGTGGCAAATATGGGACCAGGTTACCAACGTGGCGAGGAATACTTTATCCCTCGCAGGTATCATCGATGAGTTCAACCAAGGAGGAGATTTGCAGGAGCAGGAGAAAAAAGACTATTCTCCGCGGGTCTTCTTGCATAGGGTGTCGCCTATGCCGAAACAGTATACCAAGTCGGCGAAGGCTCGTGGTACGTATCCTTCTCCGTCTCCAGATGATCCATATTGTGCTAAGTAGCTAGCAGGCAAGCAACCAGTCAGTCGCTCCTACCTTCCTCCGACCGCGGCGAACGTTCGGCCCTCCACATCCTCCCACGATAACATCGGCTTTGGTGTCGACAACCAGGACTTGGCGCCATCTCTAGCCACCAGACGACCTTTGGTAACTAAGCCTACACCCAAGGCCAAAAACCCTAAATCGGCTCTACGCAAGTTGGAGGAGCGCCGCACTGCCCTTACAGGAATCGCTACCTCTGCGCCTACGAGACGCACTGCTGTTAAGACCAAGAGCAAGCCTCAAAAATCCATCGCTCGCCCTCTGCAACATGTCCAAGACGAGGCTTCTACAAAGTGCCAACCAGACCATCCTCGCATGGACTCTGTCGTAGCTGCTACACCTCCACCAAGTACACCCGCCACCCGTAGTAGGAGTCAGAAGCGCAAGCTCTCTGATCTCGAATACATTCCTGCTCCTACTCCCCCTGCCTCCGGTACATCGGCCAAGAAAGCAAAGACTACAACTACAGAGGCGATGAAAGCACCGGTAACTAGAAAGCCGGCGACTAAGAAGCCGGCGACTAAGAAGCCGGTGAGCGAGAAGCCGGTGAGGAAAACGCCCGCGGCCAAGATGCCCGTGGTAAAGAAGAGCATAGCTTTCGCAGATAAGGGAGCACCTCTTATTACTTTGTCGAAATCCAAGAAGGCAGCGGGTGTGAAGAAGAGTGCTATTAAGCGGAAGAGGAAAGAAGTGGGGAGTGTGCCGGAGGTATTGACACCGCGAAATAGGAGTGGGGTTGTGGACTGGATTAAGAGTGGGACTACAAGGAGTGGGGCCAAGTTTAAGTAGATGTTGTAATGGTCCATGAGTGAAGGAGCGGAGTGGATAAGGTCAATGTGTGATTAGTAACTTGGTAGTTTGTAATGTCTCCATAACTAGTCTTTCCTACTCTACTCAGTCGCTTAAATCGTGATACCGACCCATCCACTCCTTCCCACGAATCCCTCAACTCCTTCATCGCTTTCTACTTCCTTTGCTAACCTTCCTGTGACGACGCTCCGCTCATGCTCCCGGCCTCTTACTAAAAAAGCTTCAAACCCTTCTCCCTCCCTATCTCCCCTCCTCACCCACAATCCCATGTCCTTGTTCCGAACAAATCCACTCGAAGCCCGATCGAGCAACATAAACCAGCGTCGCTGATGCACAGAGCCTATACTATTTGTGGAGCCGGGGTATGCGTTGTCAAGGCGTGTTTGGGCGTCTTCTTCTGCGTCGGTGTCCATGTCTTTCTCTGATTCTTCGTTTTCGAGCGGCCCGGTCTCTTGTTCGGAGTCGGTGGATTGAGCTTGTACTTGCGACTGGCGTGGTTTTCGGTCGCGTTTACGTCGTTGTAGGTTATGTGCACGAAGCGAGTTTCCGAAATTGTTAGCGTCGGAGAGCCGTAACGTCACGGTGTAGTTCAGTGGGAGGCGAGTACCGTTGAGGCGGAGCCGGATGTGCTTTGTGCGAAAGGCATGGATGAGCTTTTCGTTCTCGTATAGCGTCTTGATATGCTGGGATGGAATAGTTCGTAGCTGCGGCTCAGAGTCTGACTCGTCGTCTGTGGTTTGCGGTGATGGCGGGTTCTTCTGCTCATTTTTCCGCGAGAGAATGGTGTATGTTCCCGTATCCCAGATGAGAAGGGAACCAGTTTTGGTGGAGGCAGATTCTATGAGATGATTCTACTTTACGTAAACATTAATTTGATTAGGCGATAGAGAGACGACGCATACCCAGAGATTATGCACTCTCGTTTCAATAGCCATACGTCCCAAGCTCCTCGAATTCGGATTCCCTGGTAGGCCTTTGGGTAGCGCGAAGGACATGGAACTTGTCTTTGAGAACTGGAGACGGAGGTCATCTAACACACATGTGAGTTCAAATTGATGAATTATTGCAAGGTTGAGGCATGGAACTCGTGGAACTTACAGTGTACCCCAGAAACCGGATGATTATGCTGATGCACCACAAAGTGATTCCCGTGCTCATGTTCATTCATCTCGTACAAATTCGCCCACTCTTCGATCGCAATCTTCGGCTCATCCTGTTGTGTCTCCCGACATGATTTGGATAAATGGTTTCTAAAGTATGCGAGATGATTTTCTACTCTAGCTCTTCCCGCCTCGACCGCTGCGAGAGTGGGCTCTGCTGCGATTGAAGGAGTTGGCGTGGCGTAATCTTGTTTTGGAGAAGGTGAGGTTATTCGTGATGTCTTGCGACGTTTTAAAAGACGTGGTGGCGGTGATATGTCCCGAGAAAGACTAGGGGGTATATCCATGATACGAGTGGTTTGACTGGAAGGTGTGGGTGTGCGTTGAGAGGTGGCGATGTTTGAGCGCGGAAACCCGACTAGTCTGTTTTAGGCTAGAGCGGGGTACTTCTTATGCCTTTGCTTGGACAGCTCCATGATTTTTATATGCTTCAATCATCCGGTCGTATCCATTGCTGAGGCTTCAGGGCCCCAGCCCCATCCGTGGCAGCCGTTGGTATTTGTGTTTGCAAGCTGGCTAGTTGCAGGCAGAGGCGTCCTGGCTTCTTCAAAATGCAACAAAGCACGAGATTCATCTATGTGACCGAAGTTCCTCCATTCCGATCGTACAGTAACGCGTCGGAAGTCTGTGTACACTGCGCTATTAGAAATCTCTCTACCTGTAGTTAAATAACCTTTGGGTAGTATTACCTATTGAAGGTGAGCAGGCAGCCGTTCACGTTTCTAGTTGCTCCTGAGCCTGGTAAACTACCGTCCCTACCGCTTAGCATCACGGCATGCGCCACGCTTCGATATAAGCTTTGCCAACTTCGTACTAAGCCTCAGATGGTAGTTGCTCCTACAACAACACTAGTGACAATTTCATATCGCAAATTTGATAAAACGGGAAGGACATTGAGATACTACGGGAAAAGCTTTGCTATCACGCATTTGTATCAATCGGTATAATCTTCCGAATCATGCAATTATCCATGCACGCCTCCTACGACGCCAGATGCGAGAGATGCCTACTCGACCCTGCCATGAGCGCTGTAAACTCCAAACCTCGCCTGGATGCACCCAAATCACACAATCTACCCCATCAATCTGCACTATGGCCCCCGTGCCGAGTCCACAAACCGTGCAAAGAAATTTCTCCACTCCTTCTCCTTCTTCATTCCTTCAAAAGCCGCTGCCAAGGTCCTTAAATACTGGTCCACCACCTCATCACCCACGCCCATGCCCCTCAGATCCGTCTTCAAGCGCTCGACATACGGTTCACCAACCTTCTTGACGATTTCCGCCTGCAGATTGGCAGCCTCGTAGAGCACCAGTTTGGCTTGGGCGTCCTTTGAGTTGAACCCCGGGGTGGCAGGAATGGACCAGATGAGAGGGGAGAAGCGCTCGATAACGTAGTTATCGAAGCCTGGAAGTGGTGCTTGGGAAGTGATGGGAGAGGTTGGGGTGGCGTTGGCGGCAGGACCAACTTTGTCGGGACCGCTCCACACGGAGGTCATGCGGATGAGGACTGAGAGGGCAAGGCGGGCAGTTTGATAGTCTGACGTGTCTCGTGCGAAGGTGTCGATTGAAGTTATGATAGTCTCGAACGTCGCCTGGTTGACCTCGCTGACGAACACAGATCCGAGACCTTGCCCAAGCACCACGTACACGAAGTTGAGATACTCGCGTCGAAGTTCGGCAAGCTGGATCTCATCGTCTGTGCCTGAGGGGGTAATCGCCAGGGCGGTGAAGATTCGCTGCAGCAAGGGAGTAAGAACACTATCCAAAATTCCAGCAATTTCTGTCTTGAAGGTAAAGATGACTTGGCCCAGGACCTTCAGGAAAGTGCTGATCTCATCCATCGATGAGCTGAGCGAAAGTAGACCATCAATCCAAGAAGGTAGCTCCTCCAACAGCCGCGAGCCTAGAACCGCAATCATGCGCGAGAAGGCGAAGCGGGCAGCATAGCGAATGGTGCTCGAGTTGGTTAAAGACTTAAGGGCGACAAGGATGGCCTCCGAGGCTTTCGCGAACTCATCTGACACATCGCTGGCGGGAAGTGCGCTGTTATTCGATGGTACCCAGTCTGAGTAGCCTCGAGCAAGGGTTCCGATAGCCATGATGAGATGATGGATTTGGAGTAGAGCTCGTTCATCACCATTCCTAGCTTGTGGTAGTGTTTGCTCCATGTCCTGAAAAAGGGGACTCATGATGGTTTGCGCGTAGAGCTTCTTGTTCTCTTTGGATACTGTATTTGAGGAGGCGATGCACCCAACTGCCTCGAACAGGTACAACTGCGAGTTGAAGAGGGCGTCTGCAGACTTATCCTCCTCATCGGAAGACATGTCGTCGCCAGAGTCGTCCGGTAATTCGGCCTTGATGGTAAGCAAGTCACCGATGGCTTGAATGATATTATACGAGACATTACCAAGCTGCGATCGGAGATGCTTGACCAGGCGCTGGAATAGATACCACGACCTCGATCGGACTTTGACGTGGCTGTGGTGAGTGAGGCTAACAAAGTTCTCCAGCACCTTTGGAATAAGATGAGAGTTCTGCTCGAAGAACTGGTAGTAGCGGACGCAGATTTCCATGTAGTAGAGCTGGACGGCGGGGTGCGGGTAGTTTGCCAATTCTGACTATGTTAACTAGTCCCCAATGAACAAGGACGAATGAATACAAACCTGACTCTACCATGCTAGTCATCATGCCAACTAGTTGCTGTGCTGCAACCGAGGAAGGCTCACGTTTTGCATAGAGCCCCGAATTTCGCATCGCGAGTTCCCCGAACAGGTACATCTCATGTAACGCAAGATCAAGTTCTCGCCAGTCCAGTGACGAGTCTCTCGAAGATAGCCGACTGAAGGTATCATTTACAACCCGGTTGAGGGTTTCAATATAGAAATTTTCGTCAATGGCCGCCACGGTCTGTTGCAATACATGAAGACGCTTGCGGAGATCTTGGAATTCAGCTTCGTCCGTCTGTTCACCTTCCTCGCCCCATGACACTGCGTCGTCGTACTTCATCTTGGCGATAATAGCCTCCAAAACCGGGGGAAGTATGGCTGCATATTGGGATGGCAACGATCCCGTCTTCTTCTGTAGTTTCCTAAAAAAGGTAAGGAGGTCGGTGAGAGATGGTATGACTGTTGAGCAGACTTCGTCATACTGGTCAGCGAAAAACCTTAGCAGATATGGGGTGAAGATTTGGATGAGCTCGTCTGCATGTTGACGAGTTTGCTCGTTCACAGATTCGTTCTCCAGAATCCTGACGACGTCGAAAACAATATTGTTCACTAGCTTGGCGACGGTCTCCGCGAGATCGTTATCGTAATTCGATGTCTTTTGATCGGAGAGGGCGGGGCTGCTGATAAGTTGTCCGACAACGTTGGCGAGGTTGAGGAACAGAATCAACTCAATCTTCTCAGCGGGGTTCATCTTCTTGCCCACAATCTCGGAGAATGTGTCAATAGCCGCATCGCGTACCCTCCCTGCAGGGCTCTCCGGATCTGCTATGCCTTGTTGACCAGCCATCTGGAGGAATATAGTGATCATAGCCTCGTTCACCACCAAAGAGATGTCGGTCCAACTGACCCACCGACCGATGGTCCGAAGGCACATCTCTATGAGGCCGAAGTCTGTCTCCCTCCATTTAGCGAGGATCTCTTGCCACGATAATGAAATCTTTTGAGCGTCTCGCTCGCGAATGAGATCCTTGAGTTGTGTGTTCCGTTTCTTCTCGTCCTCTTGCCTAGCCACCAGCACATCGGCAATTTCATCATGCACCTGGCCTAGCATCCGAAGATAAAGCATGGTCCCAACGTAGTTGTTGCTGCCTATGGTTGCCTGGTCTCCAGCCAGCGCGCGGAAGTCATCGAAGAAAGAATGCCACGAAGACGGGTATAATGCAACGAAAAGATAGGTCATAGTCTGCATGAGCTTATTTTGTATGTGACTGGTGTCTGAAGCTGCGTTTCCTGGCACGTATGTCTGGCGGATGTACTCCATAAGGGTGTCCTTGATGTAGGCCAGACTTTGGGCGTCCAGCCGATGTTGCTGGACGGCATTGTTTACGATGTCGAGCGAGGTATGGCGGATGATCTCGGCGGGTCGGGGATCGCGAGCGAAGAGCGACAGGCAAGCTTGCCATGCGGAGCCCTCTGTCCGCACCTGGTTGAGGTATTCTATAGCCTGCCCGCGCAGTTGCTGGTTCGACGTGGGATTGAACGCGATTTGGATTGCATTTTCGACCTGCAAAATGAAATACAATCAGTATGGTACTCAGTAGGAGAGATTGCACGACAATGAGCCTGGGGATATTTACCTGGTCCTCCATTTCCACCACCGTCTCAGATGCGTGTTGAGCTCTAGGTTGCTGCAAGCGGAGGATGCTCAGGGTTCGGGCATGCGCAGGAGCAACCGAGACAGTGGCGTGAAAGTGCGTCTTATATCTGATGCTACCGGACCATCGGAGAGAGGACAGACTGCGTCATGGGGAGCGTTATGGGCGGTGAAAGCGGAGCGCGGGGCAGCGAAGCGACCTACGCGTGGTGGGGTAACAGCTGAGATGTATTGGGGGGAGCGTGAATTGAGAAGCGAAATATTGAGGCACAGCGAATATCGCTGGAAGCGGTCGTCTTTTCGGGTGCCTTTGTTCGGGAGTTTGGGTGAGTGTAGGGCGACGGCAACGGCAATGAATTGTCTTCGGGTCTTGGCGGCCTGGTGGGTAAACCCAGCACGCAAATTTCACAAATGAACACGTGCGGACTAGAAACGGCGCTACACTTCGGGCCGGCTGCAGCGAGAGGACATAAATGAAGTTACTGGTGGGAAGAAGGAGTCATATCAAGCGGACATGGTTTGAGCCATTTTCCATGCTCGGTTACGGATGCGGTCGTTAAAGACGCGCATGCAGATACTTCAGTTCGGCAACCGGAAAGTCAACACATGTCATTATGATTTTCCTGAGCGCTTGCCTCGTTCCCGCTCTAACCCTAAGTTTTTCATACATGAATTTCCAAAACCGCTGCTGACATGATATACTGCTAGTTTATCCTATGTGCTAATTCTCTCGGAGAATGACGCCTCAGGTCACCCTTTACTGTAGACGGCACTGTTGATGCTAAAGCTTTTCCTTCGGCGGAGAACCGCTTCTGTAACGATGAGCAGATGCCTCCCCCTGCAACCTTCAAATCGACTTACTATACACCCAAATGCTTCGCCGCATACGCAACATGCTCGTCCGCAAACGAAGCCATGAAATAATAGCTGTGGTCGTAGTCGGGCTGCATGCGCAGATTGATTCCCTTGTCGTTGCCGGCTTCCTTGGCTGCCTTCATGAAGTTCTCGGGGAGGAGTTGGCCCTGCTTGTAGAAGTTGTCTCCGGTGCCCTAATCTGCGTTAGCAATGCACGTTGGCGAAGGGAGCGTGGACCTGGGGCTACACACCACGTCAATAAGCATCTCCAACGGGCCTTTCCACTGTTTCACAAGTTCGGTTGCATCGTGCTGCTTCCACTTCTCCTGCTGGTCCTCGCCGAAGTATCCTTTGAACGCCTTTTGTCCCCAGGGGCAATTAATCGGGTTGGCAATTGGTGCGAATGCGGAGACGGACTTGTACTGGCCGGGGTTCTTGAGAAACTGTGTCTTCTATTAGTCTTTTATTGGCTTCCTCATCTGCATGCACCCACAAGTGTAAGAGCGCCATGGCCGCCCATGCTATGCCCCGTAATGCTAACTCTGCTGCCATCCAGCATTTCGAACTCTTTGAAGAGCGTCTCTGGAAGCTCTTTCGTGATATATGAGTACATATTATACCCTTTCGTCCATGGCTCCTTCGTTGCATCCACGTAGAAGCCGGCACCAGAGCCGAAATCGTACGCATCGTCTTCGCCCTGAATCTGCAGGCCGCCTATATGATGCCGTTGGTTAGATGTGTACTGCAGCATGGGGCCTATGACGCACGTGGGCTTGTGTCTGGATACACTACTGCGATACCCTTCTCGCTTGCGCCGTGCTGGAAGAAGCCTTTCTCAGAGCAATTGTCGCCTGTGCAGGTCAAACCGGAGAGGTAGAACAGAACGGGAACTTTGGCGCCATCTTTTAGAGCTTGCGGTGGAAGATAGAGGTTGAGGGCCATGTCGGTGGTCGTGCTTGAGGACTTGTGCTTCAACTTGAGCAGCTTGCCTCCAAAGGAGGCAATGGTTGCGGTGGTTTCGAAAGACATGGCAAGGGTGGACAGACGGCGCGATAGTGTAATGAATGATCTGAGAGCCTTGAGGTTGAAAATGCTGGCAGTTTGCGGCAGATGTTTTGTTTTGTAGCTCCCGCATGTGAGTGACGTTCACTTTTATGTTCAGAATGCGGGGCACTTTTCCCCTCTGCGGCTGCCCCACTTTGCAACTTTGCAATGATTCCTGAAACGAGTTAAGTAGTCCGATGAACCCACGGATATCATCCAATCTACTACACTGCAGTACACGTGGACACCGAAGACGGTGCGAAAATTCGGTCTTGATTCGGGTATATAGATGTCGCTGGACGCCAATCGCCGAGCGTACCCCTTGTGCCTACCTAAACTCCATAAAATGCAGCAATCCCCGCCCATCTCATAAAATCAATTCTTCGCAGGTCCAGTCTTCGTAACTATGCTGTGTTAGCATCATATAATGTGGCATACAATAGAAGAACTCACAATCCGTCTGGTAGGTAGCGACGGACGACTAAAGGGATTTTCTTTTCCTTCAATTCCTTGCCCGCAATTTCCAGCGGATCAGTCATGGTACCAACGTCGATGAGCACCGGTGCGTTGCCGCTGTTACAGGCGTTAGTCTTGAACTTATGTTGCCGTCGTGCCTTCTGCGGGTCGAACTGCATCCACTCACCTGATCTGAAGCGCCCTTGTTCCTAGTATCCTCGCCTTCTCATATTTTGTCATGTATGGGGTTGTTGTACGTTGGTCGTTGGGCACCTTCTTTGACTTCAGAGCCACGACGCTATTCTTCTGCTGGGACTTTGCAGCCGCCGCGGCGCTGGCGTCTCCGGACTCGACAATGTTCTGGTCGGCGTTCTGATCAATCGTTTCGGGATCTTCCTGCCCGCCGCCGGCCTCGAAGTCCTCCTCGTAGAGCTCGGGCTCAGCTTCCTCGTCGTAATCAATAGGTTCGCTATGATAGAGATTTAGCTCAGAGTCCACTTGAATGTACGGCGCCTAAGCAAATAGCAACGAAAGACGCTATGGATGCAAGACGGGGACGTGAACGTACTCGGCAAATCCACCAGCATCGTAGCCATCGTCGCCGCCGCCGTAATCGGACATGGCGCTGTGGAGGTACAAAAAGTTGCGTAGATGACGATGGCTGCGGATATGCGATGGTCTTTAGGGAGGTAGAGATCGCGTAGGTGGTGCAGAGGGAGGCAGACGTGCTTGAATGCCCGAAAGAAATCTTGAAAGCCGCGATCCAATCACGTGCTAGCGTCCTTAGCGCGACGCACCATTGACGCCTGCGTCGAAGTCTTGGCGGTCGAATTGTCGATATTTTTTTGGCCTCGGCGGACGCTCGAGAAAACAAATGCGGCCGGCAGCGCAATGGCTTCCAAGCGCAAAGATACCGACCGAGGCGATGCACCGTCTCGAAAGAGAGCGCGTAAAGGTGTGTTGAGAAACTATGGAGCTTGCAATCGCTAATTCATTGCATAGACGTGTCGGGCAAGCAACCCGAAGACATCTTCGTCCCGGACGAGGGCTTCATGTCTGACACCTCCGGCGATTACATCGTAAACTTCACCGACAATGGCACGAAGCGAGCTGAGAGCGAGGCTCGTCGGGCATGGAACTACGTGTGCGAATATCAAGACTGCGGACAGCGCTTCAACCGACCTTGCCGTCTCGAAGCCCACATGCGAAGCCACAACAAGGAACGACCCTACGCCTGCCCCCACCATGGCTGCGACAAGACCTTTCCCCGCAAAGACCACCTTCAGCGACATCTGAGGAACGCCCACGCCGAACCAGCGCGAAACTTTGGGTGCGATTGGGAAGGGTGCGGCAAGACATTTACATCCAACGGCCGGCTTCAGCGGCACAAGGATGTCCACGAGTCCAAGTTCTATTGTACTGGCTATCCGCCATGCAATGAGGCCTTCAGAAAGCAGAAGACTCTCGATGCGCATATCAAGACACAGCATCTGGAAGCGAAGCCGTACCCCTGCACCTACGTGGACCCAGAGACGAATGAACGATGCACACACGGATACCAGACGGAGGGCAGTCTGCGCAAGCACACGGCCAAGGCGCACGGAGATGCCGAACCGGAGGGCCACTTCTGCATGATCTGCATCCTGCCCGGCACAGAGGTTGAGACGATCCAAAACGAGCATGGAGAAGTCATGACAGTCCCGAAAGAGCCCCTCTCGTTCCGGAGCCATGAGGAGTTTCAGGCACATTTGCGCGATGTCCACCCACCCACCTGCCCTGCATGTAGCCTCAAGTTCAGGGATCACTCCGGCCTCAAAAGCCACTTCCGAACCGTTCATGGCGATCCAGCGAGTCAACCACAGTTCCACTGCCCGAGGCCTGGCTGCGACAGCGTCTTCAACAGGAAACACAACCTCAATGTTCACATTCAGGCCGTCCACGACAAGCAGTTGAAGTTCTTCTGTACGGTAGATGCAGTAAGCAACTCAAAGCATGCAGACCTTAGTGGCTGGACTGGCGAGAACGCATGCGGCGCCCCGTTCAAGGCCAAGTCTTCCTTAGAACAGCATATCCGCACGCACCATCTTGGCCTCCAGAACCGTAAAGCCATGCGAAAGATGGCCAAATCGCGGAAGAAACACCCAGAACCGTCCGCGCTCACTCTCCTTACTGGAGTCGGATATGGTCAGGGTAGAGAAATCCCTTGCTTGATCCAAACTTGCGAGTACCGCTTCTACAGGGATTGTGATCTGCGCCGCCATCTCCGCGCCGAGCACAATCTGTCCGACGCCGAAATCAACGACGCCATCCTCGAACGCGACGCGATGACCGGCGGCCAGTTCTGGATCGGTGGTCTAGACGACCCTATGTCCATGTTTGATTCTACCGAGCCTAGTTTACCGCAGACTCCCTTGCCATACTTTACGAACCAGTCTATACCGTTGCCAATGCAGAGTGGCCATGCAAAAGCAAACGAAGATCCCTTTCCGACCGTATTCGACCCGAGTCTGGAAAAGTTATTCGACCGTGGCCTGGACGAGCTCGACATGATGGATGCTGAGGGTGCAGAGCTGGATGCTGCGATGGGGTTGACTGACTTGCCGCCTGCGGTTGATGTGCACGAGGGGTTGCAGTGGGATATGATGGCTCCCGTGCAGCAGTTCAATTTCCAAAATATCTAGAAGTAAGCAACAGCCAATAGGTTATGCACACAGTACTAGATGCTGCAAACATTAAGGCACGCGTTAGACCTTGTCCCGCAGTCGAAGATAGCATATACTGGTTTCTTATGACTACTAGGTGTCATCTGGTGGCAGCAACCACTAGACGTTTTGGCGTTACGCCTGATACGATTCGATTCAAGAGTTTACATGATATTGAGATACCCATATAGCGTTAAAGAAAAAGCGGGGGTTGTTTTCAAATAATATCTTTTAAGTGGAATAGTAGCTTCCCTTATAGTCTTGTATTCCTTCATCGGTCGTATATAGAAGGAAGAAACTATAAGTAACGTCGGGGTATCGTATACTATATAGCCTCTTCCCTCTAGTACCATACTGTCATATTATTTGATTTGGATTTGTATAGTGGGAGTCTCTTTAGAAGGTCCGCACGAAATACAGTAGGAGTTTGAACACAGTAGAGGTGCTATACCCACACCTTATACACGATAATAGAGCTGTAGAGCTATATACAGTACTATCGATCGTAAGCGACGAGGTAATGTTTCGAATATTGAGGCGCTGGACGAGAAATGACATATAATACCGAACCACAGAGCCAGGTTGGGAGACTAATAGTAGTAGCGATGAGTTAGCGTACCCACACTACCACAGTATAAAAATTGCCTGCGATAATACTAGTATCCTACTTATATCTATCTCTTATCCTCAGCCAGCTTCCTTATATTAACACCTACTAACTATATATCTTCACCAACGATTGTTCACCTAGTCCTTTATCAGGACCTTTAGTAGGAGGAACTAGGGTATAATAGGCTATTCGAGTATAGTGCTCTAAACCTTTCGAATATCGCGGTAGAGCGTCCCCGGCGCTACAGGCGGGAGGTACTGCCGATAGGGCTCCTTAATTATAATAATTATTAGTATAAAACCAACTATACGTTAGATATATTCGAGGGAACGAGCGGTAATAGGATTCTCGTATAGCTATTAGTAGTTACCTATAATATATTCCTATCTAAGGCCCTATATAACGAGGATAGGCGTTTCGTTAAGAGGTAGCTATTCCGTCTGCGTAGGCTAGAGGACAAGCTTATATAAGGAAGACCGTTTAGGAGGAAGGAATCGGCCTTCTTAGTAGGCTATCGAGGGAACCAATACCTGACGTAGAAGATGGAGCTAGTATCTATAGTAGATACGATACGAACGATGGCGTAGGGGATCAAATGCGGAGGAACCGGTAGGGATAGGTAGGACGGAGGACGACGGGGATACCTAGCTAGGGAGAGTAGGGGGTTCGGCGTTATCTACGCGTTTAACTATCTATATATATTATTAGTAAATTAGGAGCTATTATTGTCGTATAGTTGGTGCCTGTACTGTTGCGTGAGATATCGAAATATTGAAACACAATAAGGTGATTAGAATCACAAAAAACACAGCCAGCCCAGGAGCCAACGTGACGTCGCGCCGGGTAGAGGCCCAAGCTCCTGGGGGAGGGGATACTGTCATATTATACTATCTTTATTAAGTAGGCTAATCGAAAAAAAATTATATCGTAATGTTATCGCCTGTTCCAAGTATAGAGTCAACGGGATTGTCGGCCAAAAGCGAGGACATAACCGTAGGCAACGTATTTGAGTCTAGCAAACGTACGTGAATTCAGGTGTTATCTGTGCTTGTGAGTGGATGAGGAAGGGATCGCTGCGGCCTTGCACAGTATCAGCCCTGTTGCCATAGTTTTCGTTGGATATCCAATAAAATGCACTTGGTGCAAGCCTAGCAACGCAACGACCCTAGGATTTGTATGGCCTTTGCGCTCTCGGGGGAAGCGTGCTAATTAGAAGGCCAACGGCATAGCTGAAGATGCACTGGCAATGATTTGACCTCAGCTGGGATGCTTTCTGTTGAGGAGTAAAAGCGGGGTGCATAGCGAACATCGACTTCCTCCCCAGCTGTTCGGCATCCTGAGCCGAATGACTAACCACAACTGTGGTGGAACGCAAGGCTGGCTTCTATTAGTGGCTTCGCTTGGCACTTTTGCCGTTAGACCGCATCTAAAAGCCCTCCTAAATTCGTGACAGTATCCCGCGTAATGTAGACGTCTTCTGTGAGTACTTCTTTTACAGCAAGATTTTATACCTACCCTCGATTATATATACCCGACTCTCTATTGAGTTATATTTATAGATAATCTCTGAGGTCCGCTAGTTCTAAGAGACTTCTAATGTTATTTACTATTAGCTCATATATGCCCCTAGTAATTCTTATTCGGAGTTACTTCCCTTATCTAAAGTTAGTTCTATTTTACGGAGCTTTGCTTAGTTAAGCTAATTATACTTTCTTTACTTTCTTTAATTGCTTCACCATATTACCCAAGGTATAATTATTACCCTATTATAAATGAGGAGGAAGAAGTTCTTTAACCCTAAGGAAGTGAAGAGGACCTCCTTTATGTTCCCGGTACTCTATTAGGATATTGCGAACGCAATCTCCGACAAAATCGCGTCAACGACGGCATTATTGCCGTCGACAGAGTACAGGTAGTAGGTCTCAGGGATTCTGCCTACGTTCCACCAGAGTGCGATGTCGTTAGAAGAGAAGTTGGAAACTGTCTGGTACCGTAGGACACAAAGGCTTACTGCCCGGCCAAACCAACAGCTACAGAGAAGCTGTAGCGTTCCAATTTGACGACCCGAATGCTGCTCAACCCCAGTATGATGGCAGGCTGCACCACATCTA
Organism: Darksidea phi; assembly: GCA_030770425.1. NCBI lineage: Eukaryota > Fungi > Ascomycota > Dothideomycetes > Pleosporales > Lentitheciaceae > Darksidea > Darksidea phi. The sequence continues at coordinate 154,057 of JASJFT010000052.1, read as the reverse complement.
GGCACTATATTTTAGGAGAGCTGGTTTTAAACTTAGCATCGATTAGCATCTATGTGTGTGGGAAAGGTGTACGACTTACTCCTTGTTCAACCATTTCAGATTCAAAAGAGCGGTGTTGGCTATGCGTAATTGTCATCTTCAGATGTTCATAGCTGTTTCTATATCTACTTGAGGTAACAAGATGAGATCCGTAGACATGAGAGATCTTATGACTTTATCTCTGCCCTTGGGCTCCCACATCTGTAACTGTCTTCAGAATGCATTCCAAGTGAATTTAGGACAACCCGGGCCATGGTACAATAGGTGAAATGTACAGAGCACAACATAGCAAAGAAAAGGGCAACTTCTGCATACATTATTCGATTCAACTACGAACTTCTCTTCCGACAGTCAGGTCACAAGCCTCGGTGGCTTAGGGACCTTGATACAGCGCACCAACTTGTGTCCAGCATTGCAACTGAGTGTAAGGAGAATCAGTGATTTTAAGGTTAGTGACCTCGGCCCACTTCCACTCGCTTCATTTTCGTCTTTTTACGACGTGTTGAACCTCGGTCACGTTTCCATTGGCATCAAGTCCGAAGGCAGTATAATGAATGCGGCTATCTACATCAGACTGGTGTTCGGATTCCCTAGATCAAAGTATGAGTTGGAAAGTCTTCAGCAGTGTATATGTGGTTACGAACTTCACGGCCACTCTCGACGTATTTGGTTTGAACTGGCTGAAATTTTCCTCCACAGCAGCAACGAATCCACTCTTCACATCGGCAGACGGAAATTCACTCGGGCGAACCCATGAAGTTGTCTTGGTGACATATTCTACTGCCAAGGATTTGGAGCCATTCTGGACGGTTGTAAGGAATGTGCTGGCTACGTAGCGACTCGACATAGTTAACAAAGAAGCGAGCTGAACAAAGGCGATGATATAGGAAGAGGCTTGTTCTAGTTCTTGGCAAAAGAAGCTCGTGTACGTGGACGAGTGAAATAATAATCTGCGATAGAATGAGTTATTTAACAGGTCATAAGTACTGGAGGATACCTACCGATTCAAAAGGAGGGGACAAAATCACGAGGTAGTGTAAGAAAGGGCCGGTAATGGTTTGGAAGCCGATGATAGTGTTGTCTGTTAAATATGAGAGCATGGCATTGGAACCTCTATCTGTAGGCATTTTAAAGCAGAGATTGCTGGTTCGATTGGACAAAGAACCTTGTTGTTTGAGGCAAGGTTGATTTCGACTTTCCATCACTCGGTGCCTGCAATAACGTATCAAGGGTAGGCTCGGCAAAATGTGGGCTGTACAATGGAGCCAATGATGTAGAGTTTCGGAACGCGATGTACCTAAGGTAAGTTGGTTAACGAGGTATGGGCGCTTAAAGAGGCACAGTATGCAGTACATGTGATATAACGATGAGGCGTACCTCACCAGCGAGCCAAGATATGGACCAAGAAGTTTCATGCGCTCTATCTTGTGGTCTTGCGTGTTGTCTGAGCGTATGTTACAATCCCAGTTATGCTTTCTACATGGGATAACAATTTGACACGGCACATTTATCACGAAAGGGGATACGGAGTTAATACCCTTTTGGAGTAGTCTCGTAATAGTTAATATTTTGCGTTAGAGTCCACCGTTAGTTGCGGCGCAGTTGGCCCCGCAAGGCAGAAGATGCGGGAAAGTAACGAAAGCTCCATTAGAAAAATTATCTTAGACATGTGTTTGCTGCCACCATACACAGTATGCAAGCGATATGAGATGTACTCACGGGGTGCAACAGAGGAATGTGAACGCATACGACTAGGTGCGGGAAACGTGTACGAGAGAAGCTATGTGCGCGCCAAGACGCCTGCTTGGCCAGAGGGCCGTGCCCAAGGCTCGCGCCAGCATCGCACTCCGTAGGCATTAGTACCCTTTTCTTTTCGCTCCGCGCGCTTCGCCGCATGTTCCCCTTCCCAACAGCTCCCTTTCTCTTCCATACCTAATCAGAAGGTCTCTTTCTCCAACCTTGCCGAGCCTCAAGTCTCTCATTCAATGTCTGCCATTACGCGAGTCGTGGGGCAGTCAGGCCGCCGCTATCTAGTTGAGCGGATTCTCCAGGACAAGCCTATGCCGCACGGTCTGGGACGTGTTTATCTAGCCTCGTCAGTTCGACCAGAACTATGCTTACAACGATGCGGTGTGGTAGCTTACATGTCGTTTAGGTCAGATGATCGGAAATATGTACTGAAAAAGCTTAGCGCAACGAGATATGCGTACCTAGAACCTTTGTACAACGACGTTCGCAGCTCTCCCTACGTTCGTGTATCCGCAGACACTATTCCCGATGAATCTATGTTTGCATACGCCTACTTTAGAGACCACCTTCTTGGATTTGCCGATAAAGACGTCCCGGTTTCTCTAACGAAGCAGATTTTAAAGGACGCCCTGCGCGGTATTATAGCACTGCACGACAAAGATATCGTCCACACCGATATCAAAGCAGATAACATTATGATCGACTGGACCGAGAAAAAGGACGGCACTATTGTCGTCGATAGAGTACAGGTAGCAGATCTTGAGGATTCTGCTTACGTACCACCGGACTGTGATATCGTTGGAAGGCAAGTTGGAAACTGGATGTGGCGAAGTCCTGAAGCACATGCGTCTGGTGCGGTGCAAAAACCAACAGATATATTCTCTTTTGGGATTGTCGTATGTTTTGTTCTCAGATTACTTTTGACATGGTCTGACTATAAGTATCGTAGTGTATCTTCGCCATTACAAAGCATATAATATTTGCTGTGTCCGACGAGGAACTCAATGAAGGAGAGGAGAAACTGGCCATTGTTCTTGAACGCCAGATCTCTTATTTCGGCGATGTAGAGGGAATGACTGGGTTGCTCGAGCATCTTAAGGATAACCCTTGGGTCGGCTTGTATACCCTGATACTGCAAGCGTTCGGTAAAGAAAACCGCCCCAGGCAGCCAATTGAACGGTGGGAAATGCTTGAGCCAGACTTCAAGGATCTAGTCAAACGAATGACGAGCATGGACCCGGGACGACGGCTGACTGCTTACGAGGTACTGGCGCACCCCTGGTTTGCAGATGTTCCATAAGAGATTGGCAGCTGGCTATCTAGCTATGATACAATATATGTAGAAGGAATCTAAGTGTACAGCTTATAAACCAGCCGGAACTTACTATAAGTGTATTTTTTATTCCCAAAGGATGCCTAAATATGCTATTGTAAGAAGTGCACCCTGATGATAACCTGTACATATCTGAATACCGGCACTGTAACGGTATTTATATATGAATAACTGACTTTTAATAACTAAGTAATAGTAAACGTATCTATAGGAGCATATTAGGGCTCATTTCTTTATTGAAAATGGTTAGTAATTTGTATTTTAATCTCTAATATATTGCGTAATGAAACACTTTGAGCGCGCTTACGGTGATACAAAGGAAGTGCGCGGCTGTGCCGCCTCAACGTTGTTGGCGCTCCCTTCTCCTCGCCCACCCCGCAATATCCTGCTTTCGATCAGTTCCCGCGAACATTTTCTCCCGCGCACTTTCGTGATGGTTCTTTGGTCAAAGCTAGGACTTGCCTTTGCCACCCTATCTGGCACCGGTCTCGCGTACTTCTTTTTCCTTCTGTACAAAGCGCGATCAGATTTCTATTACAAGAAGGTGAAGAAAGGGTTGGTGAGTGCGGTCAGCTATTGATCACAACAATGCAAAACTGACACCTCATAGCCTATGCCAAAATGGAACCCGATCTTCGGTCATCTCCTTGTCTTGAACGAAGCATTCAAGAAGTATAAGATTCCCCCGGATATCCATCGCCCAGACATCTTTCACGACCTATCGCGTGAGTTCGACGACGAGTCCGATTCGCTCTACTACATGGATCTCTGGCCGTTCATCAACCCGCTATTGATAAGCTCTTCTCCGACCTACGCAATTCAGGCTTGTCAGCAAAACGATATCGGCACCGACCGACCGGACGACCTCGTACAGTTTCTCCATGCAATTGCTGGAGGGAACAGCATCTTTACGATCAACGGGCCTGAGTGGAAGCGAGCGCGGAATGTCTTCTCTTCGGGGTTCAACTCTAGCTACATCCTGAACCAGACCGAGCATGTCATCCAGGAGGCTGAGGCTTACGTTAGGGTCTTGAAGGAGTATGCTAGTAAGAATAAAATATTCCCTTTAGATCAAGTTACTGTTAGATACGCTATGGATATCGCCGGCTCTTTGACCTTGTAAGCAAAGATGCCTCTCAGTATCTTACCACAAACACTCATGCCGTGTAGGAATCAACGACTCCATGCTCAACAGGGAGGCAACAATGCATTCGTTTCTGCCTTTAGGAATACGCTTGATTGGCACTATCTGGGAGAATTGAGAAGCCCGCTTGTCCGATGGAGCCCTCTCATTCGTCTCATCTCATGGTACAACGGCCGGATACTCAAGCAATATATCTCCGAAGTGCTCGATAAGCGTTATGCGGAGTTCAAGGCCGGAATGGCAACCACCACCGCAAACAGAGCAGCGGTCGACCTCGCACTGTCTGACTACATAAAAAAGCACAGCGACAATCCTCCCCAGCAGCTCGATCCAGAATTCAAGAAATGGGCTACGACTCAGCTACGCCTTATGTTCTTTGTGGCGCACGACTCTACCTCTCCGACTATCTGTTATGCCTTCTACCTCTTATTCAAGAACCCTATCGCCCTTAGAAAGCTCCGTGCAGAGCATGACGAGATCTTTGGAAAGGATGTATCTGCGGCTCCAAAGCTCCTACGAGAGATGCCCCAGCTACTTAATCAGCTGCCATACACCACTGCCGTGATTAAGGAAGTCCTTCGGCTCTTCACCCCTGCGTCCGGTTTCCGGCGCGGAAAAGCCAGTTTTAGCCTGCACAATGACAAGGGAAACGTGGACTATCCAACTGAGAACACCAACGTTTGGGTCCTGCACAGCTCTCTCCACCGCAATCCAAACTACTGGAAAGATCCGCTCGCGTTTATACCGGAACGTTACCTCGTCGGCCCTGAAGACCCGCTATATCCTGTTCAAGGTGCGTGGCGACCTTTTGAGCGCGGACCTCGAGACTGTCTTGGCCAGACCTTGTCGATGCTGGATCTCCGTATTACGCTTGTTATGACCATGAGAACATTCGACTTTGAGGATGCTTATGCTGAGTGGGACGAGTTGCACGGTATTCCCAAGCTGAGGCAGTGCACGTTCAAGGGGGAGAGGGCGTATCAGAGGGGTCATGGCGGCGCTCATCCAGCTGATGGAATGCCGTGCCGTATCTCGGTACGCGAGTAGATCGTTGTGACGAACTAGGATTGTAAATAGATGCCCGAAATATGGACGGAGGGGCTGAGAAGGTTATGTAAAGACTGTTGGTTAGACGTAATGACTTGAGGTCTGAGGTTTGATGCAACGGATAAAAGACTTGGCGATGGTGAGGTGTGAGGGCGAGGTGTGTCTTGCCTTCCATGCACGGCACGACCAGTTACGTAATAATTTACACAGTCTCCGCGCCTTCTTTGCATCGAAAGTAATGTAACATGTACACTTCTCCATCACTTCTCTTCTTTCTCCCACCCCCCACTCCAGCGGTTGCATGGTAGAATAGACTATGGTTGCGCAATTCTCAATGCACGTTTGTATGGTCGTTGATGGGCGGATGGAGCGCAAGACGCCGTATTGCTCGATGCGGAGCTACTGCGGAGTCATTTAGGCTATTAGCGCAGATTGGTTCTAGTTGGCATCTGGCAATTCATCCTTGTAGGAATGGCTTTGAACCTATCCATTATGAGATGGTGAGAGGGCAGTTGAGCCGTATGAAATAAATGTGCCACGACTGTTAATTCTTTCCAGCTCGGCTTCTCCCCCCAGCCTCTCCATTTTCAAGGTGCTGTTTCAGCTATGCCTCCTTGGCGCAACAACTTGCTGCGTCTGCTGTGTTCTGAAGCCTGATTAGCAGCGTACGGTTTACGCGTGCACTGGCTTGATGATCTTGCAGGCTAAGTATTCATAGGTACAAGGTTGCGCGTTGCAACAACGCCGCAGTATACATTAGGATGTGTTTTGTTCGTATAATTATAATGTAACAACTACTACGTTGTGGGTTGTGGAGGCGCAGAGGTAGCTTACTACAAAGCTTCTTCAATCTTTGTAAGACCCTCTAATCCACAGTTACGCCGATGGAAGCTGTTGAGAAAACAGCGTAGTGGCTTCATCGATTATACTTACCGAATTCGCGAGCTGTGAAGACTGTAGCACCTTTCTGGATGGTGGGCGCGGGAAGCGAGCGCGAGCGGCGTCGGGGGTTACATGAGGCGCTTCTTTTTCGAGTTATGCTGCGCCGTATCACCGCATATCAGATGCACCCGAACCTGAAGCGCCTCCCGGTTCCAAGGAACCCTAATGCATGGGACTTTATTTGTCACCTCCCGTTTCGTACCCACCAGAATACACCACAGCGAATCAAGTTCCACCGGCTAAGTAAACCGCAAATGCTACGCCGTACTCTCCTCTTGACTTATATCAGTGCATTTTTCACTTCTCATCATATCGCCCGCAACGTAGACAATACGACTGATGCCCGCGATGACATCCATTGATACCATCACCACCTCTTGGCCGTTGCTCTTGGCCATAGGCGTAATACTAGCTGTATGAAAGGCCCAAATGCTATGTAAGCATTTTGAGACTGATGGCATCCAGTACCCAGTATTAAATACGATCTACAATCTCTACTTCCACCCGCTCGCGCATATCCCTGGTCCCAAAAAATGGGCAGCCTCACGCTTACCATTCATACGGGCTTTGCTCAAAGGGACTATCGTGCATGACATCCAAAGCCTACATCGAAATTATGGACCCATCATACGGACAGCACCGGATACGGTTACTTTCGCACAGGCGGAGGCTTATGTGGACATCTTTCAGGGTCGTCCCGGTCACCAGTACGTAAAACCACGACGCAAAGGTCTCCGTGGCTTTTACACATTGTTATATCCTGCTGACCGTGCACGCTCACCTTTAGACAGTTCCTGAAAGATCCAGTATGGTGGGCCACACAACCTGGGCAGCCAGATTCCATCCTCAGTGCCATCGACCCAGTGTCACATGCCCGCATACGTAAAATTCTCGCTCCCGCATTCACACCACGCGTGCTGCGGTCTCAGGAAGAGGTCGTGCAAAGATATACCAATTTGCTGGTTGAGCGACTGCATGAACGAGTGGAAGATGCTGTCAACGAGGGAGAAATTGAGCTTGATATTGTGCCATGGTTCCACTACACGACATTTGACATCTTTGGAGACCTTGGTTTTGGAGAGTCATTTGACTGCCTCCAGCACTCAAGGTATCACCCCTGGATCGCGTTGCTATACAACAGTGTTAAAGCTGCTTCATTCGTTGCCGCGGCGCGATTTTATCCCTTGGTAGAGTTCATCCTTATGAAGTGCATCCCATCTTCCTTGATGAAGATGCAGAGGGATCATTACCAGCAGATCGTGGACAAGATACAGCGTCGCTTGAACCGGGAGCTTGAACGTCCCGATATCATGTCCTACACGATTAAAGAGTCCGGTGAAAAAGGAATGCCAGCGGAGATGAACACGACATTCATGATACTCACGACTGCCGGGAGTGAAACGACAGCAACTGTCTTGGCTGGTACCCTAAATTATCTTGTCAACTCGGCGGACAAGCTTACCGTCCTTGTAGAAGAAATACGGAATAACTTTGTCAGTCTTGACAAGATCACTTTCGAGGCTGTAGGGGATCTTCCGTATCTCAATGCCGTGATCAACGAGGGGCTGAGGCTCTGTCCTCCGGTTCCATGGTTGCTCCCCAGAAAAGTCCCTGTGGGTGGTGACACCGTGTGCGGGGTCTGGTTACCTGGCGGAGTAAGTGCCCCGCAGTTCCCGTCTTAGATGCGAACTTATTTCATCCCAGACATCTGTCTCCATTCAAGCGTATGCTCTCAATCGCGATCCGGCCTACTTCTATTCTGCGGTTGAATTCTTGCCGGAAAGATGGCTCCCAGAAGCGATTAACAATCCCGAGTCTCCTTTCTACAGCGATCAGCGCCACGCTATCCAGCCATTCAGCGTCGGACCACGCTCTTGTATGGGTCAACGCCTCGCCTGGGTCGAGATAAGATTAGTGCTGGCGAAGTTACTATGGACATTTGATCTGGAAGCAATCGAGGGAAAGAGAGTCAGGTGGGAAGAAATGAAAACTTTTCTCTTTGTGGAGAAACGTCCAATTGAGGTGAGGCTGAAGCTGAGATCAACAAAAGAGCCTGGTGTATAAAGGTGTAAACATACTTGGGCTTGTACTGCTGATGGGAACTCAAGCACCAAGCGAATTCCATATGCTTCTGGCCTCCATGGCTTTGCCCTATATAAGTTCTTCACGCGTTCGATGCAACGCTGTTCTTGGCGTCAATGTGTATTTCAGACAGGCGGGAAGTTTGGGTTTAGGTCGTATATTTTTCTCTAAACTACACACTCCCGGTCTAGTTGGGCGTTTTTACAGCCCAACGTGTGCTCTCCTCAAACGCCGACCGTTCCTCCCCACTCAGGCTCTGCAATCCCTGCTCCCTAAGCTGCGCGAACATTTCAAGTGCCTGCTCATAATTTTTGTTCGATGTCCATCCATCGCGATGTACAAACCCCTGGAGCGAGTCCCAGAAGTCCGCATTCTCATTCCAGCCTTCCCCGTCGCGGAGATGTGCTTTTATCTCCTCGTCAGTGAATTCTATCGGACAAGGAATTTCGTCGTTGATCTCGTTCCAGTGACTGTAGCTCTTATGTATTAACGGTCTATGTTGACTTTAAGTAGTGAGTATGGGGCTAGACATACCGTGCTATGCGGATAAGGCATTGCCTAAAGGGAATGATGTCTCCATCCCACGTGTTGGTAGAAAAGTCTACGGTGTCGCGCCTCGTATGCCCTTGACTCATGTGCCAAATATCGTGGAGGATCGGGTTCCTAGTTTTGGTCTCATTTTCGTATGTCCATAAGACAATTGACTTCTCAACCTGAGTCCGAACGCGCATTTTTTCGTCTTCATCTTCAAGAGCGTCGTAGCTTTCAGGTAGCCTCATCATGAGCTCTCCGTTGTAATTTACAAGCCTCGGATGCCGCGCCTGAAGGAACAAAGGGCCGACCCATGTATCCTGCCAGTCAATAAGACTAGTGACATGATCTTCGTAAACGAATATATTAGGGGCATGAATATCCCAATGCCATAGGGTAGGTTTAATCTGATCTCCCTTGGGCAATAGATAATCAACAACCTCCAGAAACTTCCTATAAAGGACGATGTGGGCATCTGGAGTGCGCTGCGCTTCGGACGTTGTAAATAGACCACCCGACGACTTTTGGGCGGCGTGACTACCTATCCAGGCAATCTCCCGTTGGCCAATTGCTCTAAGATAGTCCTGAGGGCTTTTCCCTATAAAGTGACATTAGTACAACTGTACTTTCTGGTTTGTATACGATAAAACTCACAGGGGCCACGATGAATACCCATAGATGCTCGTTCCCGGTGCCAGAAACCTCGATCAACGACTGGGCCTATCACAAAGCGGTTCTCCACCTCTTTCTTCAGTGATTGCGGTACCTCACCAACGATTTCAGCCTTTTCGCAGCCCGGGAAAGCGTCATTCGCGAAGTAGAGATTTCCATAGCTGTGGTTCTCCGTCAACTACGCCAGCATAAATACACTAGTGCGGAGAAACAAACCGAGTGAATGATAAGGACAGGAACTTTCTCTCGATGGCGACAATATCGTCCACAATCTTGAGCTTATCATGAAGCTCTATCTCATCCCAAACCTCACCGAGCTGATTTCCAGTAGCCTCCTCCATCAGAATGTACTCTGATTCCACCGGGTTTTCAGCCTCTCCGCTCCAGGACAAGACCTTTGGTACGGGGATCTCAAGGATAGTGCGAGCCTGAGAATTCGGTTGTATCAGCTTGGGTAACTCGAAATCACGGTGATCGAGTCAACATACAAAATCCATGGTAGCGACTTCAGACGCGGTTGTCTTGAATGGAGGCCCAGCATTAGGGTTTGGTATACGCGCAATTACGATAGTACCATCGTCCATGACAAGCCGAAAGACCTTATTGAATCCGCCTTCAGCAAGCTTGCTAATAGACACGCAAGCCTGCGCGCCAATACTTTTAGCCGCGATCTTCTTAAGCTCAGGCACATTAAAGCGTTTATATCGCTCACGAAGCTGAGAATCTTCATCCCATAGCCAGCGTCCACTGGTGTAGCGGTAGTAATCTTCGTAGTCACACGCAGACATTGTTCGAAAAGGAGATCGAAACGATCCAAAGGATGACGAGAGAAACCGCCTAAAGCATTGCAGAGTGTTGTATCTGGGGATAACCCCAAGGCGCTGGAGATGAATAAAAAGCGAGGGCATGGTAGATCATGTTCGGGGTTGTGAGTGTCAGTTGATGCACATTCGAGCGAGACGGATAGGTCGATTGGAATGGTCCGTGCATAGACTTAGCGGGCGCTTAGCTCTTACGGAATCGACGCCCGAGCTGATCCTACAAACGAACAAAAATGCAGCAGACCACAAGGTTAAAGAGACCGCCCAGAAGAATAGCCACGCTATCTTAGCAAGGGGCACAGTGGACCCGAATATTGATATGGATGGGAGCCAAGTAAGAGCGAAGCTCGAAATGACTTCAAGCCGAGCTTGGAAATTCTTAGCCATTCGTTGGATGCTGTTGATGGTGCTTACCCAAGGAGACGTCAACGAGTTGTTGGGAAATTTGGGAGCTGATGCGGTGTCGTTGGCCGACACCCTATTCCCTCTATATCACAACCACAACTGCCAATATGAATCGAGCCAGCTAGATACGCAATGCGTCCCTCCAAATGTAACTAGACCATGGGCTGCCCTACCAGCAAGTGGTGATGTCTTTCTAAGCTCTACTGTCGCACACACGGACGGTAGTCGAAGGAGGGAAAAGCCCAACGCCAGCAATGTCTTCACCGTCGAGGAAGATGTCCCTTGTTGCGTTTTTTGCTACTGATATCTGACCCCGGGCGACCTGTCCGGTCAAACCATGCCATCGCTAGCGCTAAGCTCGAAAAGGCATAGAAGTACCAGGCTTCGCTAGATCTGCGCTTCTGGGCTCGCGTGAGAGGGCAGCAGAGACAGCGGAAATTATTAGAGCTACAAGAGACAATGTGGTAGTCAAGTCTCGCAGGCTTCTCAGAAGACCCCACTGGAATCGCATCACTGCCGACCACTCTATGACGTGCCCTAAGCTTTGACCTACTTATACAGCTCCTGATTGGTGAGGATTGATGATGACGCGACGTCGGCTTGGCATGGATTCTTGGCATGCCATCACGCTTCTACGTGTGGGCATCAAGACATCGACGTCGTAACTCAATATGGCATTGCTTGACCTTTCGACCGAATTACTGCTGGACATTGTCCTGCTTGTTGTTCAGGCCGTAGGATTGGAGGAGGCTACGAAGCTTCGACTCATATGCGGTAAGGCTAACCGCCCACCTCTGCCTCTGGATTCCTACTTAACTATCGGCAGGACGATTCGATGTGCTCGTTCAGGATTGTATATTTCGCCTACCCAGAGCCATTCTTGCCTCCAAAAGGATGAGTGAGGCTATGAGAGTCAAGCTCATTCAGTCGAAGATGCTGGCTGGAAATGCCAACAAGCTGTGCTACACAATTGGTTGTACGGCCGACTATCTTACCAGACGCACCTCTCTTGGATTCCACGAGAGATATGTTGAATCTCTAGTACGCTTAGCAGCTAAGTCGATGATTTACTGGGACCTCCTCGATTGCCTGTTCACGGAGGAAGATACGCAAATTCCTCCCCGTGAGATTCGGGAAAATGCGCTCGTGGCGGCTGCTGAAATGAATCGGCTTCAGATTGCAGAGGATCTGATTGCTGAAAACGTCAGCGTTGCCTCTAATACGCGGTATTTCGGAGAAGTTCTCGCTGCCGCAGCATCATCAGGTTCCATGAACATGGTACTGGTTCTACTCGCAAAATGGGATCAGAATTACTGGGATCACCTTCGTAGCGTTCGCTACATACATGCTGTGGAAGCTGCAGCCGTGGCTGGCCATAAAGGCATCGTTATTAAGTTGCTCGACCTTGGAAGTCCCCTCGCAAAGCCCTTATACGACGACGCGATCATCCGTACAATCAAGGCCAACCGAACCGCCATGGTGGACCTGTTGTTGAATCGCAGACAACAACACTCGGATCGGGATATGGAGAGAGTATTCTGGGTGACTCTCATCCGGACGACAGTAGAATGGAATAATCGAGAGCTGTTACATCATATCATATCAAAAGATCTGTCGACCATTGGAGAGGCATCAATTGGATTAGCCGTCGAGGATGGCTGCAGGAAAAATCATTACGAGATTGTTCAGATGCTGTTATCAGCTCTCCCAAGTTTCCCAACTCGCGAACCGACATATTATACTGGTGGTCTGTTCTGGGCGGCACGATCTGGAAAACCAGAGCTCCTAGGAAGTCTTGTGAATTTTTTCCAGGGAGAACGACGCCAGATCATCCGAGCCCTCGCTGGCGCCATTTCCGGAAAAAGACTGTCAACTATCACCGACCTTCTGAAAAGTGCAGGTGTTGATTTAACGAACCAGGAACCCCCAGGGCGATTCACCGATGCTGTCCGTCTGATACTGCCAGAGGCCTTCTCCACAGCGCTAGATGAGTGTTCTAGACCGCTCGCATGGTGGGCCCAAAATTTACTGGAGGCAAGCAGGTCTGGTGACTTGGTTGAGGTCATCAAGAGCCATAATACCGCTAAAGTTCAACACCCGAACGATGATCTAAGACCTTCTTCAAACACGTTCATGGCAGCAGCAGAGAACAATCACTCTGATATTCTCTTGTACCTTTGCGAGAACCAAGCTCTTCCCTTGGTAATAACATCTTGTACGAGTTCAACCGCCATAACACGGATTTTGATGGATTTTGGATGGGATATCAGTGGATCAGACCTTGCACTACGGATGGCATATGCTAGGAGCTTTGTCCATGACGACCACGACCACTTCTATCGTTGGCTCCTTGACAATAGAGCTTCCCCGAGTGCAAGAGGTGATATGATTATCACTCCAACATCTATGGCGGTCCTCCGGGAACCGATGTCGACGATCAGGCTGTTTTTGGAGCGCTGTAGCGGGATAAAATGCGGCCAGCTTCTCCACACCGCCATCAGCCGAGCTAATGAGGATGTCCTTGAGGTTATTGAACTTTTGCTCAACTTGGGATGCCCTATCAATAGCATCATGTTCCAAGACGATCCGCGGTCTCGGATGGAGTTGAGATCTCAAGAGCTTGGTACACCTTTATTTGATGCTGCACTACGTGGAAATACCGATATTGTAGCGTATCTTCTTCTTCGAGGAGCTGATCCTACTATTACTTCGACTAAGGGGCGAACGCCTTTGGAGGTCGCAGAAGATAATGGATACACAAGGATCATAGATCTACTCAAGTAATGACGTCGTTGACTGTGACATATTTGGTTTGGATTTGCATAGTGGGAGTCTCTTTTGTGAGGTCCGCACGGAACATAGTAGGAGCTTGTACACGGTAAAGGTGCTATACCCACACCTTACACACGATAATAGAGCTGTAGAGCTGTACACAGTACTGTCGATAGTGAGCGACGAGGTGATGTTTCGAACATCGAACATTGAGGCGACGAGCAATGACATGGACTGTGGCACATATGATGTGCTTTTTGCTTTCTTGTGAAACAGTAATTGGTTTCCCGTACACGTGGAGATGGTGTCCCTCGTCAACCGTTCCGCGAGCTCGATGAAGGAGTTGGGATCGGAAAAGCCAAACAGATTCGGCCCAATATGAGCGACAGCGGCCGCATACGGCGATACGATAGCGAAGACTGAGCATGCCGAAAGGCCTCGAACGCCGATCGCCTTCTGATACTCGTTGGAGTAGAAGAGGGTCCAGTCATGTTGGTTGATCCCAACTGTCTTCACCTCACCACTTTCGTCTGCGTCAGAGGGAAGCCCCATTGTGCAGCTGTCAGAATGAATTAACACGAAAAACACTACGTTGTTGAACTCCTATAATCATACTTGGAGGCAACTTACCAATCGTGATCTATGACGCGTCGCCGCGGTGCGTCTGCTACGCCTGCGCCCCAAGGACAAGAGATGCGGCGCATGCGGGGCCGCCCAAAACGAGAAAGCTCAGCTTGCGCACTCGCACACCTCCTCATCATCTTCCACAACTAGCGATTGCCCTCACGCCTCTGTATCATCAATCGCGCTGGTGCCGAATGACCTTATCGTAGGCGTTCTGGCCGGCCTGCCCTTGCCGGCCTCCAGCGCTTCCTCAGCCTCCGGACACTATGACGTGCCTACGAAACGGGCTGATTTGGTAGATTTCTACCATGTATACATGGAACAATGACGCGTGAGGCATGATACTGTGCGTGCGGATGCGAAAATAGTGCATCTTTCAATGGTTGCGAAACAAGAAGAATAAATGCAAATGCTGTTTGACCTAGTGGCTGGCACTGCTTTCCCACACTAAGAAGTCTAAGATTCCACTCGCATAGCGACTCGTCACCATCGCGCAACACCCCAGTGAGCATGTCGTTTGTGGGATAGCCATTCTTGATACGCGTGAATCTGGTCTATGGATAGCGGATCCTGATTAGCTTCGAAGGCTCGCATGCGCCCTACTACTCTTCTGGAAAGAGAAGTCTGGTCATGTGAAGCGGACATTTCATGAAACATCCTACATCTGATAAACCATCTTGCTTAAAAAGCGCCCATAGACTTCTCCGTCCGCTCACGAACCAATCTTTCTCCTCCAAACTTCGTCCAATCCTCTGCCTCAGCGTCAAGCATAGCCTCGATCTTTCCTCCTGCTTCGACGATGTTGAACACACTGCTTTTCGGCAACGCTTCATTAGCCTTGTACTTCGTACGTAGCAGGCAAAGGGAGAGCTGTGTGGGCTTGAAGCCTCTCTCGTAAAAGATCTCAGCTTTCCGCTGAGCGGTTATACGGTGTCGGTCTTTATCTTTACCGGGGATGCGAACGGGCTTTCGAGCATTGGGGCCGGTGTCGACGGGAAAGTTGATGTTGAGGTGGGTGATTGTCGGCGCATTTTTAAGAATGTCCTAGACGATGGTATGTTAGCGACGAATACGTTTCCAGAAAATGTAGATGCTAGATTATTACTTACGGCAAGATCTACCATATTCGATTCCTATCTAGCGTCATATTCGCCCTTGTAGTAAGGGTTATGTCGCTCCTTCAAAAGGAAACCGAAGTGCGTGAGACTTGTACACGTCTTGACGATATCCTTCAGATATTGCTCCAGTGAGTGGCGCATATGATGCTGGATGACGAGCTTGGTCAAAGTTTGTGAGTGATTTGAAAGCAGTTGTGTAGGATCTCTTGCAAGAGTGCCTTGCAGAGGAAACTGAATTCCGAGTTCTTCCAGGCCGTTCCTTTCCATAATGAAAGTGTAGACACTGTCGCAATTGAAATTATCGTGAGAGTCCATCCGAAGGACGAAGCGTTTGAGATTATGCAGGAGAGGGCTGAGGCCGGCAAGAAACTCATTCACATTGGCACAGTCCTGGAGGTGAAGATGCGCAAGGTTGGCGATATCGGTGAGCTTATGGAGATGTGTATGATCGTAGAGGGGTCCGCCGAGTTGGAGACCAGCAAGATAGATGGAGGTGACGTGCTTGAGTATGTCATTGCCAGCATTGATGCTAGCAATGTGAGACCAGAAATTGCAGTTAGGGTGTTGTTCTCTAGCGTTGTCATAGCCCCAGACATCGACGGAGGAAACAACTGCACGCCTGTGGATCAGCTGAGAAGGCAGCTTGAGTATATCTCCATCGACTGCGATTATCTCCGAAAGCCTAGAATGATGTCCTGGCTGCTGAAGACACAGGCGAAATGCAAGGCAATTTTCCAACCATGGGTGAGGATTGCCGTCTTGATAAATATCTTCCTTATCGGTGATGGAGGGCAGTGCGATCTTCTCTATGCCCGGATTGTCCGTGAGGAACCTTCCAAGCGCGCGCATCGATGAGCGGTCGAGCCGAGAATGTGTGGCGAAGGACAAAGCGGAGATTTTGTTCGGAGGTATAGAGAAGAGAAGATCTTGCAGTGTATCTTGTGCGAGAGGAGCCGAAGGACAGTAAATTCTTACAGTCTCAGTCGACTCCCACAGGCCTTTTTCGCGCCATCTCTCCATCATTTGCTTTGGGAATGGAAATTTGCCGAGACGTAGCGACAGATCTTTCCAGAGTAGCCTCCCGGCTCGGTCTTCAAAATGACTGTGTGTATTCATGAGATCGTTGAGCGAGTGCCGCGAAAGATCTTGTAGCACTATGTGAAGAAGCTCTGGTGGTAGTGATGTGATGTTTGCTTTGCCTGTCGATGCTTCTAAAGCCATCGTTTTCGAGGGACGCTGATTGCTCTTTGCTGCCTTGAACGAGCTTGATGGGGGTGACCTCTCGCGTCGCTTTTGGCGAGCCATTGAGACGAAGCCGGACAAGAAGTGGTGATC
The DNA here is from genome assembly GCA_030770425.1 of Darksidea phi. NCBI lineage: Eukaryota > Fungi > Ascomycota > Dothideomycetes > Pleosporales > Lentitheciaceae > Darksidea > Darksidea phi. Next base: position 137,443 of record JASJFT010000052.1, on the reverse strand, counting down.
AAAAGAATGGATGCGAGTAGTGTAGTGGAGATGGCTAAAGGAAAAAGAGCGGGACCGGAAATCTTTTGCACTATGTAGAGTGAAGGAGTCAAAGTCTGAGCATTGTGTAATCGGCTCGGGCTGACCTAGTCTCGTTTGGGCAGTTAGCCTGCACTCCGATTGGTCCAAGAAAGAAGTAGACTTGGTGAAGGAGCGCGAGCGGGAGACTCACGTGCTAACTACGTAAGGCCCCACCAGTGACTTCAGATTTTGTTGCTTCTACTATTCAACATAATTTTGCCCGCCCACTTTCTTTTCCAAACCCTCAACCTCCTCCCCATTCAGTTTCTCACCGAAGCTTTGTAAGTGCTACTATATTTTTTGCTACCATAGTGCTAATGCCAATTAGGTTTATGCAGCCTTGATCGGGATCTTGGGCAGCTGATTTCGACGAGAGCTCCCTGCGGTACGATTAGCAACAAAGAGCTTGTACGGACCCTCGGTACGTGGTCTAGGAGCCGAACTTTTGCTAGGAAGGACCGGCCTTCCAAGGATGCAAGTTTGGGCGCGAAGACTTACTAGCGATGACTGTAATGAGCTAGCTTCGCGACCTCCTGGATAGCGGACTGGGGTGCTGAAGGTGCTGAACACGAAGGGAGAGGAGGATTTTGTGAGTGCCCCACCCCATCTATCCCGTTGCTGACGTGCTTAGTGCGGTCCTCGAAGCCGGATCCTGCACCTGTCCGCGGTGAGGGCTACGACCTGTTCACGGGAACCGTGATGTGAACAGAGCCTAGTCAGGAACGCCATTCGCCAAATTTTTGTTTTGATTAGTACACGAGAAAGTTTCACATAAAGGCGAAGGCAGAGTTGGTTGGCGCTGGCAGTGTTGGTGGCTTTGCTGTGGATTGTTGTAGGATCTCTTAGCAGGTCCATAGATTGCTGACCTTGATTTTCATCGAGGGGAAATATAATATCCAGTTATGGGCGCAAGGCAGGATGCTGATATCAGTCGACGGTTATATACTTTACAATATCAACTACTCTATGTTTATGACTTCACTTCTTCTGATATACCCCGACTTGACATCCTACCCCCATCACCACATTGTCCCTACCGGAGTATACATGCTATCATCTATGTTCACATGTGCTGCGTATCGCTGAACACTAGCTTATCAATTACATCCTTCGCAATAATGCCTCTGTGACGCTTCGCTGTGGATCCGAGTCATTTGCAGTGCCATCTTCTCATTGCAAATGCTTTCTTCTTTGCGTGCAGGTTTTACGGATATAGAGTAACGACGCGGCGACATTATGACGAAAGATATTTTTTTGCTGCTGTTCCTAAAGACCAAAAGGGGTATTTCCAATGTGTGAACATCCTAGTTTTGGCACGGAGCCGTCGACCTACCATGAATGTTATGCACTAAGCACAAGAGGAAAGCCGTCCACGGATCCAGCTGAGCCCGTAGGGCTTCATGAACTAATGACGTACTCTAAAAATAAGTTGTTGAAGTATCTCCGTCTATTGTTGCAGGGTAGTGAATGAACGAGCGGAGAAAATTGAAGAGCATGGCTGCCCAAGTGTTTCCCGATCGGCCATCCCTGTTCGCATGCTGTGACACATGTGTTGCATCTGTCACGTGGCGCGCGCAGTTCGGAAGTTGAGTGCTCTGATTTCTACACAAGCTGAGTATCTTGTTATTCATACAGCGAGAGTCCCTGGCACAGACCACCTAGGGACCATTCTTGATCATGCGTTTCCCCGTTTCCTCAGTTTCACCCCATTAATCGTTGCTTTTAGGGAATCTCCTCATCGAACGGAGTCCTGAAGCGTTCTGTTGAGCAGACAGCCGACAGCATCGCTGCCTAAAGTAAATGAGCACCAAGTGGGAAACTAATAACAGACGGTGCTGGAGGTGAGCCATCAAAGCCTTAAACCAGCTGCGTTACCACCGAATGGTAACGTCCACAAGAGCCGCAAATATTAGCATATCTCACCGTCGTCATCTCATACTCAATAAGCACTTCAATTGGCCGCGCCTGGTTAAGAAACTATTTTGAGATCCTGAACATGCGCTCCGATCTGATGTTGCAAATAGAAAGTAGGTGCACGCTTACCCTTCGACGGTTCGTTCCCCCGTTAACAACCCGCCGTTGATTATATTAGTAAGTTCATTCTCTCAAGGATCATCCAGTCCTGGATCCTTTCGTTGAATGGCGTCTCATCGCGCGCGCTCTTTGTAATCTAACATATGACTAATGTTTTCCAAGGAGTAGCCAGTACGCGCGAGTTTAATTTATGAATAGCTGGTCCTCAATATCTTAGAGAGCGTGACACTCTCAATTTAGCTCTCGAAACGATAGCCCGATCGTGCGAAACATTACAATGTTTTCGTGAAGGGTAACCTACCCTCGGCGGATATTCACCAACAACCATGAAGCAGTTAACTATTGTACCCTGGCCCGATATGCACATGTGAGGTTGTTAAGGGTCCAATAAAAGAAGAAAGACCTTACAATACATGAACGTTCGCTACGAATGGTTAGCAACCAAACTACGAACTAACCGAATACTGCACGTTTCCAAATTGATTCTTCGCTGAAGATCTCCCAAATCGATAGGGTTGATCGAATTTAGTCTGCTACCTGAATCCCCTCCTTGGTGTCCTTTTCAAGTCTGATTTCTCTCCCGTCGTCGGAACCTTCAGTCGCGATATCAACCTTCGGCTTCCCTTCTTCTATACCCTTGCGATGAAGCACTTCGGTTGTTTCCTTTCCATGCTTCTTTCCATGGTTCCCTTCAAGCTCAACTGGAGCACTCGTGTCTGGCATCTCAAAGACTGGTGTACCAACCACTTGCTTCGCAACCTCGTGCTCAAAGGCTGATTCCCCGGGCAATTCAGGCTTATCCATCCCACCTCTGACATCTTCTTTGGTCTGACTTTCGGGTTCTTGCTGGCGTTCGCGTTTTCGTCGTCTTCGAAGGAGGTAAGTGACTGAAATGATAGCGGACAGAAGCACCAATTCGCCAATGCTAAGACCTACTGCCATGCCAATTATCTTTCCATTGTTGGTATCGGAGGACAGAACGGTTGCGAATTCAGTGCTTGTAGATGTACTCGCCGCTAATGACGGGGTGGGTAACGGCGCTGGGGTGCTCAACATGGGACTTCTCGAAGAAGTAGTGTTGTATATAGCAATGACGGCTTTGATCATAAGACCATGAGTTCTTGACTCATGGATCCCCGAAAACTGCTGGCTTATCGGAATAGCACTCCATGTATCCTCGGGCTGCCCTGTCCAACCATAACCTGTTGATCGCTAATATCAGCCCTGACCTAAAGATGGTAAGGAAAACACTACCGAGCTGTGGAATGCTGATTTGGAAGGCCATCCTCGGCTCCCTCATTTTATGTAGTAACAGTAAGCACATGAAATATTACATAACTTACTACATATATCCAATATTGTTGTGCTGGTCGCAGTGAACGCGGATGGTCCAAAAGGAGGAGGAGGAGAGCTGTAGGTGTAGGTGTGCTTAAATAAAAGAGATTGGTGTGCGACAGTTGTAAGCATGATATTTGCACTAGTAACTTAGAGACAGCATCTGGGCTCAAAATGCTCACATACCTTGGGCAACAATATGCTGTGGTGAACCCTGTACTAGATTCTGCGGATAGTGCAGTATACTCCTGTGGGCATGGATTCCCTGTGTAAGTCATGTCGCATGCCGTCGGTCCTGGGAGGCATCGATCAAAATCGGTAGTCGTAGGGTATCCGAACTCGAAGACCACGCCAGAAGTGGTGTTGAAATAGCGGGTATACCAAGTTGCATATTTGCCGTACGGTGTCCCAGGCCCCAGGGACCAGCAAAAGGAGGGGTCCCACGTCGGTGTGGAGGTAGACATCATGAGGTGATTCGTACGAATCAACGAATATGGAGCTTGAGTAAGAAAGGCTGCGAGCAATCATACAGGCTGGACATGAGACTTATCAACTTAGAAGCATTGTGCACAAGGGGCCCTATGAAACAACAGCATTATTGTGGCCTTTCTTGTGGATGGTCGAGGGCGAATGATAGATGCCATAACCAGTGTGAGGAGGCACCACCACCATCACAGCCACTGATTGAAGACGCGATATCGTTGTACCGCATTTGAGCAAACCACTGCTCCGCCACATACCTAAGGCAGATGTCGTTATAAAAGTAGGTACGGAGCACTTGTGTCAAGCTCGAGAGGTTGCTAGTACAGCTGTGAGAGGAATAGAAGCGGGGTTTGTGCCCAACAAACACGAACTAGAACCAAAGTGGACAAACTAAGCTCAGAAAGAATAGGCAACGCGCACAGGAGTGCAGGATTGATCTGATCATCATACCATTTTTAGGTTTCTGTACAATTATTCACTCTATCGTAAACTCCGCCCCTTCTCTCCAACCTATCGGGCTTAGGCGCCCGCGCGACATTAGCACCAGAGATGAGTTAAGTTCACATCTGACCCTCTCGCGGAATGCGACTTCCAATATTCTTTCGGAAGCTCCTTCTACAGCCTACCACAAAGAACATCATGTGACGCCCCAATGACGTTGGCATGATGCTAGAGGTAGTCTCGCGACAACTCGACTTCGCAGCAACTTCAACAAACCAACAGGATCCCTACTCCTGTACCCACGCACACACAAATTTCCGTCCGCAACGATGGTCCATCAAGACAAGGCCGAAGATGTGCCTCACGAGCACCGCATGCACCGGTATACGCTCCATCAAACCGCACCACTATCCCTTTCTCTATCCACTAACACGCCCCCAGCCCCGGACAATGGCTTCCAACCGACCATCGCATCCACAAAGACTGGCTCAACTCCATAATCACCCACGTCGACTCCAACCCCCAGGACCTGCACCCCGTGCTCCAAGAATTCAAAGAGTTGATCGAAAACAACACTCGCATCTACCTCCTCGTCAACTCCATGTTCGAGCAAATCCCCATGAAGAAGCCCTATTCAAACGACCCTACTGGCCACAAGCAAGTCCGCGATTATCAGCATATGCTACAGCTCTTCAATCATATTTTAACGACGGCACCGTCGTGGAGTGATAGGAGTTATAGGGTGGGTATGGTGGGTACGCCTTTCAATGCCATTCTAGACTGGCCCATGGGTACTCCGAGTGGATTCGCCTTCTTCCTTGATCCGGATGTAAATGCGATGCTCAAGAAGATTTTGAATGCATGGGCGGAGTATCTTTCCTCTCCAGCCTCCGCATACGTCCTAGGCAATGACTCCATCAGTTGGTTCAGTCCGCATGGCGCCGAAGACCTCGCCGCAACTGCAAACGTTAGGCAGACGTCATACAGGTTCGAGGACCTGTTCCAATGTGACCCGTCCAAAGAAAACCATGGCTTCAAATCCTGGGACCACTTCTTTACGCGCCACTTCCACGAGGACAAGCGGCCCGTCGCGTCCCCAGATGACTGGTGCATTGTCGCAAATGCCTGCGAATCTAAGCCGTACAATGTCGCCCGTAACGTCGCGGCTCGCGACCGTTTCTGGATCAAAGGTCAACCGTACTCCGTTGTTGATATGCTAGCCCACGATCCGCTATATGAGCACTTCGTCGGAGGCACAATTTATCAGGCTTTCTTGTCAGCACTGAGTTATCACCGCTGGCACGCCCCCGTTTCCGGTACCGTAAAGAAAGCCTACGTAAAAGACGGCACGTACTTCTCCGAGCCCCTCTTCGAAGGCCTAGGCGACCCCTCGACGCAAGACATCAACGCAGGCGGCGAAGCAAACGGACAAGGCTACCTCACCGCCACAGCGACCCGCGCCATCATCTTCTTCGAAGCAGACAACGAACATCTCGGTATAGTCTGTTTCTTAGGCATCGGCATGACTGAAGTGAGTACGTGCGAGATCACAGTCAAGGAGGGTCAGCATGTCAAGAAGGGAGACGAGATCGGCATGTTTCATTATGGCGGTAGTACGCATTGCGTTCTATTCCGGAAGGGTGTCGAGCTTGATGAGTTTCCGACGATCGGGCAGGAGGAGAATGTGCCGGTGAGGGGAAGGCTGGCGGTCGTGAAGTCAACTAGCTGAGCTGCCTTGTGACTAATAGTCGGAGTTCTCCAAGCGGGAAATAGCTAGTAAAGATAGCGCATACGACAGTAATTATCAGTACAACGATCAGTCTGATCGCTATCGAAAGCCTTCTTTCCACTCACGCCCCGGTATGAGAACGGTATCGTTGTCGCTATGACCAAGTGTTTAGGAACATGGAAGAAAAAGTAGGCGACGTGAAGTATACATTCCCAGCCGGAGTGCTTATTCCTCAAAAGAGTGCATGTGGTATCTCGAAAACATAACTCGCTCAAACGCCGAAAACCCCCCAACCTCAAACCCAACAGGCTCATTCCCGCATTATGCCAAATGTTTTACTAAACAGCCGTCCCCTTCCCCTTGCCGTCATAAAGCCACTCATCCTGCCCATTTGCATGCACGGGACTCGGATAAACCTCCTGCACAGGACTGGGATGGTAATCCTGGAGCTGTACACCCTGTCCCTGTTTCCCACCATGCGCCCACTCATCCTGCTCCTGTATCGGACTGCTCTGTTGGACATACTTGGGCTCAGGCTTGCCGCCCTCCAGGGTGGTAAAAGCGGTGGTGCGAGGCGTCATGGGCGTTCTCCAGCCCGGTCCAGTGGCGGTGCCCGGGGTGCGTGGTAGTTGCTGCAGCTCCCACATGTGCTGCCACTGCTCCTCGGCGGTCATTTCGTTGTCCGCGGGCGAGACGGCCCACTTTTCCTTTTGGGCTTTCCTTTCGGCGAGCTTGGTTTCGTGGGCGATGCGGGCTTCGCGGGTGGGGTAGAGCGACCAGGCTGCGAGGAGGATGTGGATGACGTAGATTACTCTGTTTGCGGAGTTAGTCTTACTGCGCTGCAAGAAAGATGGGCAAGGGAGGGACTTACAGCATACACACACTGACGGCAAACGCGGCCTTCGCCTGCATGCAATACCCACGGTTCGTCTTGTTCTCCACGATGTTGCAGTTCTTGGTAATAAACCATGGTGCGCCGTTGTTCACACGCTCGGGGTCGATGGTATCGGGGGCGGTTTGCACATGGATGCTGACGGCCCAGAGAACTGCGAGGGCGATGTGGAGAGGCAGGCTGAAGATGGGGTAGAAGACGTGGAGGAGCCAGCCGGTGACTTTGATGAGGTAGAAGAACATGCAGACGACGCCGATGTAGAGGTTGTAGTTTGTGTTGCTGCGATCAAAGATGTTAGCATCCATCTCATCTTTATCCTCGAAGTCCAAATCCGCCATCCATCCCTACCCACCAACCCGACAAGAAGAGAAGATCGACGTACAAACTACTCCATACCAGCGGAGTTTTCACAGGTCGATAGTTGGCCGCCGCGTAAATTATCGTGCTGGGATCGCTGTTGAAGCCTCTATTGGCGCCCTCCTTCCACAGAATAGTGCGATACAGATTCGGCGAGGCAATGCCGAAGAGGGCCAGATTCGCGACGGTGAAGGGGAGCTCCAGGATCATGAAGATGTAGACGACACGCGCGAAGCGCCATTGGCGAGGGATGAAGAAGCGACCCATTGCGATTGTCGCGGAAGGGAAGATGTGGTTGCGATGGGGGAAGCGGCGCTGTGCTGTGCCGTGTCGTTTGCTGAGCGATGCGACCTTGGGCCGTCAGCAGGAGCGGGGAAACGCGCTTCGCTCGTCGCAATACGAGGCCGTCGTTTGTGAAGCTGGAAAGTCGACCTTCGTGCGATATGGCCTGGGCCTGCGATACCGGCTCTTCTCTTCGATGCGCGCCTCTCAATCGTCAACCATCGAAAGTGCAAGCTCCTGCGCGAAGAGAGGGGGCCGCGATATTTAACAGCGAAACGGCCACCGGTGTTCCCGCCCGCGCTGCAGCCGAGCCAGCACACCTCCACCCCATTAGACCTCGCAGCTCTGGGGCCAGAATTGCCACTGCAGCCGCTGAGTGGCACACCATGCGCGCCCATCACAGTGCGGCGTGGCGTTTGCGCGCCAATCGGTGTGCAGAAAGCCCTGGAGGTGAGCATGCGCGATCCCTGTTCGAGGAACGCTAGCGATCTACCTGCTTTGGGCCAAGTCAATATAACCTGTACATTTCGATTGGCGTACGCTGATATGCGGGCGGATATTTAGGTAGGGCAGCATTATGCGGCAGAGGGGGGTGGTTGTACAAGCTTATGGCGTATGGAAGGGCTGAGGAGTCCCTCTGTCCGTAAGCCGGCAGTTAGGTGTTGAACGGAGAGCGCAGTCGGGTCGTGTTTTGGAAGGAAGGATTGTGGAGTGAGCGACATGAGATGGTTCGGAAAAGAGAGGGTAGTCGGCGCTTAAGTCAGCATGTGGTGTGAAGATGGGACGTCAATAGCGCTTCCGACATAACGGTAGCGACTAGAAGTACCGCAACCGCCGTGCTGCACATCGCAATCAAGAAGTTCATCCAAACACCACCTCTGGAAACTCCTCACTCGGCCCTTCGAGCAAAGCACTCTCCTCCCCCTTCAACACAAGTCCCAAGAACGCCTCCACATACGCCGTCACAACCTCCAACGCCCTCTCTCCATCCAAGTCCCCTACCATCTTCCTAATCACAGTCGTCTTCTCCATCCCACTCAACTTTAGCACCAACGGCGAATCCCAGAAGGTCATATGCTCGGAACCCTTCAGATTGACCTCCCACTTCCGTCCCTTGAGGTGTTCCCACAGAGGTTGCCAGGTCGGGTTGTTGGAGCGATTTCGCGGGCTCGGTTCGCCTCTCCCAAACAGGAGAACAGGCTTGTCGGTGTCGGCGAGAGGGCCGTACTGCGAGCCATCCATGTTGATGGCGCCAACAAAACGCTCGTCTTTCATAAGTGCGGAGATGGCCGTCGCGCCGCCGAAGGAGTGGCCAAGGATAGCGGCTTTCCCGCTATCAAAAGCATCTACTGCTCCCGGGACCAGTGTCTTGACGACATCAAGATTGCCGAGCTGTGTGAGGACGAAGCTTGCATCCTCCACACGCGTGTCCAGTAGTTGTTCATGTCTCTCCTTGTTCTGGGGATCCCAGTGCGTGAGCGGTTTCCCCTGCACATGCGTGCCATCCGGGTATTCGACGCTGGTAGTCTCATGCGTGGAGTCCATAGTCACAACTGCGTATCCCTCGCTAGCAATACCTTGCGCTAACGCACTGTACTGATGCCTCGAAGCTGTCAGACCGGGCGAGAGCAGTACCAGCGGGAACTTGCCGACCTCCTTTGTAGCGTCTAACGAGGTTTCTATGCTGGTTTGCAGTTCGATTCTCCCGAACATCTTAGGAATTCCGAATTGAGCCAGTGCTGCGTCTAGAGTTGCTGCTGTCTTTGATGGCACGTAAGGCACAGTAGAGAGTTTCTTGCTTGCGGAATGTTCCATAGGATAGTAGAGCGATACCATAACGGTGCGCTTTTCATGGTTCGGATCGTAAGCATCTATTCGAGCTTCGTCGACGAGTTTGGTGTTGCTACTGCCGACTGCGTACCGGCCCCTCGGAACAGGAATGAGAATTTGCCCGTCAGTAGCCATGGCCAAAAAGGGGGTGTAAAGCGACTGAACGTCTCTGGGAATTCCAAAGGTCCTGAAGAATGTCGCACCATTTGTAGTGCGCTAATTGCTTCGCTTTGAGCAAGACGAGAAATAAGAAGCTATTCGATAATGGAACACCTGGCTAGGCAGAAGCCTTGATCAAGGCCAAAATACGAGAGAAACGAAATGGAAGCACCAATCGGACGGGTGAGGATGAGGTCCGGGGTCATCTGGAACACTAGACCCTTGCACAGGCGTCCATTTTAGCTAAGAAAGGTACGCCTCCCTGCATGCCTACACTTAATATACGGAAGGGCTTGTTCTAGATAAGCTTCTGATTGGGAATGCTTCTGCTTGACCGGTCGTAGAGAATCCAACGCCATGGTTGTGAATCTATTCTTGCACCTTGGCTCGTAGTCGATGTTTTATCGCATGCTATAGGCCTACCTTTCCGCTCACCACCACTTCTCGCAGAGTACTTGCCCCGGGTGGATATGTTCCTGCTTCCTTAGAAAATCCACAATGCTGTCAGCCATTTCTGGTGGTCCACACACGTAGAAAACCGAGGAGCGCGCCTCATCGCGATTTCCAACTGCACTAGATAGCGCTATGTCATCAATACGGTGTGTCCAGGCTACCACCGGTACTTCCGTATCCGTGAACAGGTTCGGCAACGTGAGCGACATGAGTGGATGTATTGGCTCATCATCTTTCCGATTCAGCTTCGTACCATCCCATGTACCGGTAAAAAACAATTCGATACGACGCTTGCTAGGTTCGCCTCGCGGCTTTCGGAAGAGACTGAGGAGCTCGGGGAGGAAAAGGACTTCGGAAGGTTGTGTGTCTTTGGATGGCGTTTTTGTGGAGTAGAGGAGGCGCGTTTCTATCGGTGAATTTTGCTCGTGGATATATGTGAGCATCGAGATTAGAGGACTAGCACAATGTTAGCGGTTAACATGTGGGTGCAAACTCTCGACATCCTTCCACCCACTTTATGCCCACTCCTCCCGCGATGAACACAGCGCGTTTGATTTTATTAATGTCCATACTGGGTGGAGGCCACACAAAGCTACCCCCGACCCGTACAAGGACCTCCTTTCCCGTTATCTCCTCTGCAGGCCTCCAAAGCCATGCCGCGGGCGGGTTATCCGGGCTCTTCTGCACCGCCAACTCGAGGTATGGAACATGATCATCCGTCATGCCCGATATCGCTTGTCGAGGAGACGAGGTTATAGTGAAGCCGCCAGCTTTGTCGATTCCGGGAACGTGCACATCGAGCCATTGGCCTGGTAGGAACTTCTCTCCATCAGCTTGTGTGGAGAGAGGAGGCGGGGGTCGAGGACGATACGTTGATGGTCTTTCGGTCTTTCAAGAAGAATCGAAACTTCCTGATCCGGTCATTAACGGGGAAGATTTGATCGACGATGACCGAGTGGAGGCTGTCGTCGCGGGGCTCGGTTGCTGTGCGTTCTTCATGGCTGAGACTTGCTTTGGCGGAGCGCACCTGCGCCATACTGCTCAGTGAGAAGGTTCGTGATACGTGATTAAGAGATTTACTGTGACAACGAAGAGCTCGCGCGGTTGCAATTAGCATAGCAGCTTGCAGGGAAGCTTCTGCAGTCAAGGTATTGCGTGGTGGGGGTGGACATGGAGGGGTTTCGAGCGCTGATCATTTTGCTCAATTAGAATGACCAGGGGCAGGGTGCGTTGAGGCTATGACGTTTAGGGAAGTCCTCTCGGCTCGGACTTGGAGGTCGGTCTAGCTGACTTCAGCTTTCAGCCCCTCAGCAAAACCACTGCGAACATTAAGAGTCAAGAATCACTCCTGTCTTTTGAACTTCTTATTAATCTACGTGCAATATCACTCACTTAGATACCTTACATCATTCACAACATGGCTATAGAAGAAGGCTGGCATACAGTTGAGGATGGGAGGAAGCTGTATACAAAGACATGGAAGGTAACGGATCCGACATGTGCCACGACACAGTAGTAATTAACATATCTGACAGACGGAAGGACCAGCGAAGGCACGGCTTGTATTCATACACGGGTTTAGCGATCACTGTAGATACTGTCCTACCCAGGAATCGATCACAGTGTACTGACACGTGCTAGGCAACACATACAACAACTTCTTCCCAACCCTTGCTTCCAAAGGCATCGAGGTCTACACCTTTGATCAGAGGTAATACTGTTCTGCCGCCAGTCGGACACCGGCTCACACCTAGCAGAGGATGGGGTCGTTCGGTCCTCAAGCCTTCGGAGAAGGGCGACACCGGTCCCACCACTCGCGTTCTTGACGACATCACCTCCTTCCTCGAGACTGTGATTCCCTGCCCCATCCCGCTTTTTCTCATGGGCCACTCCATGGGCGGCGGTGAAGTTCTTTGCTACGCCGCTACAGGACCCGCTGAAATCCGTAAGCACATCCGTGGCTACCTCCTCGAAGCACCCTTTGTCGAATTCAGTCCAGCTTCCAAGCCTTCTTTCATCACTGTCTTTTTCGGCCGCCTAGCAGGGAAGATCCTGCCCCATCGCCAGATGGTGAACAAGCTAGATCTCAAGCTCGTTTCTCGCAACCCTGCTGTACAGAAGCAGTTAGAAGAAGATGACCTGTGCCATGACACTGGAACACTTGAAGGGCTTTCGGGGTTGCTGGATCGGACGGGCGAACTTTCGAGCGGGAAGATCAAGATTGGAGATGGGGCTGGAGAGGGCGGGGTGACCAGGATCTGGATCGCGCATGGTGACAAGGACGGCATTACGGACTACCATGCTTCGAAGGCGTTCGCGGAAAGGATTGAGGCGAAGGACAAGGAGTTCAAGACGTATGAGGGCTACTTCCACCGGTGTGAGTATCTCCTGTCAAACCTTTACGTTTCATAGGGCTAATCCATATAGTGCACGACGAGCCGCAACCGGAGAACGAAAAATTCATGGACGATGTGGCGAATTGGATCCTCCTACGATCTGTCGAACCAGTTCAGGTAGACGGCGGCAAGTCCAAGCTATGAAGAAGCTTATGATGCGGTGCTATGTGGAGGTTTCTAGATCAGAATGTTATTGGACATACGCGAGTCGTATTGTACGTGGTGATTGATCGCGTGTTTAGTATGTGTAGACTAAATACTAAACCGGAGTGGCATAATGGTCGACTATTTTCGTTTCTCTTTGCGAGCGTGCGTCTTAGTGATTTTTATAGTCAAACCTGATGACGAGTCGGCGGCCTGGGTAAGCAGAGCCTCCCTGCACAAGGCAAGGCAAGAACGACGGCACGACAAGTGAAGAAGCAATCTCAGAAAAGCAAACGAATATGCGTGGGAAATTATAGAAAGTGAAGTCGCAACTCCGGAATCCCAGCGACGCGATTGGTCAGCAGCAAATGGCCGCGGTGCAGCACTTCAATGCATGATGAGCATGATTTGCAGCTAGAGACAATCGCCGGCAGCACCCGCAGAGGGCTCGAAAATTGTCGAAGACGCAGCGAGACTGCAGCATCTCTCTCGCAGCGCCTCTGCTCCCACTCGCCCATGTTACTACACCGCAGGAATGGCCTGCCCCTCTTTAGCCAACTCCGGCGCGTGTGCCTGTGTTCCTCAGCGAGGCCACGTTCACCCCTCTCGTCATCAGCAGCGGACGCATCGCCGCGACACTTTCGTCCCAACCCGACAATATCCCGGCAGTTGCGCGTCCTCCGAACAACCTCCACAAAAGACGCTGTCCCCTCCAAGCCGTCCCATCTCCATTGGTCTGAGACGGCGCACCGCATACGACCCAATCCCCCTTCCGTCATGAGCACCACCCAGACGCAGACGCGCACCCACGCGGGCCACTCGCACGGCCACGGCCACCACCATCACCACGACAACACTTACCTCGTGTCGAAGGACAAGAAGGATGCCGGCGTGCGCATCACCCGAATTGGCCTCTATGTCAATCTGGGCATGGCCGTGGGCAAGGGCGTCGGCGGCTACGTCTTCCACAGTCAGGGCAAGTGACTGCGGAACCCAGCCTCTACTCTTGCTGACAGTTTGAAGCGCTCATCGCCGACGCTATTCACAGCCTTACCGACCTCGTTAGTGACATTATGACCCTCGCGACCGTCTCTTGGTCCATCAAACCCCCCTCGGAACGGTTTCCAAGCGGCTACGGAAAGGTGGAGAGCTTGGGTTCATTGGGAGTCAGCGGTATCTTACTCGGAGGCGGCTTCATGATGGGATGGGCGGCGCTCGTCACGCTCGCTCAACAGCTGTTCCCAGAGGCTACAGAGATTGCCGCTCAGTGGGGACTGCTACCGCATAGTCATCATCACCACGGCATTGAATCTCTAGGGCCAAATATCCATGCGGCATGGCTAGCGGCAGGTTCAATCCTGATCAAGGAATGGCTTTACCGAGCTAGTACGTTCATCACCCTCTCACTTCTGGACTGCAGCTAATCCTTCCATAGCACTCAAAGTTGCCAACGAACGCAAATCCTCCGTCCTCGCTTCCAACGCGTACCACCACCGCGTAGACTCCCTCACAGCCTTTGTAGCCCTCCTCATGATTGCCGGATCGAACGTGCTTACCAACGCATCATGGCTGGACCCGGTGGGTGGATTGGTTATTTCTATTATGGTTATTCAAGCTGGTTGGGGAAACACAAGAGCTGCGCTATATGAGCTGGCAGACGTTGGCGTCGAAGATGAGATGAGGGATAACATTCGGAATGCCGCTACGAAAGCACTAGCGGACGTGAACACCGGATCGGCATCCAACAGCGTCAACGTGCGTCACGTTCAGGGGGTCAAATCTGGTCAGAACTATCTCATGGACATCGAACTCGGTGCGCCAGCATCTTGGACCATAGAGCAGACTCGGGGTGTTGAGGACCTCGTGCGCGAGAAGGTCGGAGCCAAAGTACGCGGTGTTAAGAAAGTGCGTGTCCGGTTCGTCGCCAACACCTCAGATCAACCCGACTTCTTGGACGAGTTCATCCGATCAAACGAAAGCGGCAACCAGACTCCTAAGCCGGAGGCGGAGCATAATCACGATCATGACAACAAAGGCGATGATGGTAGCATGAGGAGGAGAAAGTAGACTTGTACTACACATTCTGTACATCAATTGTCTCGGCGTTATAGCATTGGAGGTGAAGGATTCCCCTGGCGTACTTTGGTCGCTCCTCTTAGGATACCAACCTACTTTCATTCTAGTTTTCGTCTGCAACGACTTGTTTTTCCGTCTTCGTCAATGAACACTCACTAGATGCTCAGCATACTAAGGCGCATTCTACGGGAAAACTAAGTCAACCTAGAAATGGCAATCCGTGTATTTATCCGTCATCCAATCGCGCACCAGCGCTTCTGCAGGCACGACCGGCAAATGTGATGCAGCACAAGCGTCACCGTGGGCTAAGGTTGTTAGTGCCAGATGGGGAACACACGATATAAGTCAATCTCGCGAGACATCGAACTATTTAATGTCTTGTCCGCAATTCTACTACCATCTCCTTGCGCATATTGCAACAGAGTTCTACCGCGACAATGGCTGACCAGTTCCTAGGCTTCGACCTCAGCACACAACAGCTCAAAGGTCCGCATTACCCCGCCATAGCTGCCCCGCCACCCATAGAAAACAAACAACACTGACGTGGGGCATATGCAGGAATTATCGTGGGCTCGGACTTGAAACTCATCCATGAAGCCAAAGTCGACTTCCACGCCGACCTCGCCCATTATGATATCGAGAAAGGCGTACTTACCAATCCCGATGAGGGCGAAGTCTTCGCGCCAGTCGCCATGTTCCTCGAAGCTATTGATTTAGTGCTAAAGAGATTGAAGGAGCAGGGTGCGGAGTTCGCGAAGGTCAGAGGAATTAGTGGGGCGGGAATGCAACATGGAACTGTGTTCTGGGGGAAGAGAGCGGAGGAGTTGCTTGCGGGACTAGATGGGGGAAGTGGAAAATCGTTAAGGGAACAGCTGGCGGGTGGGACGGAAAAGGGGAGCACGGAAGGAGGAGCTTTCAGTCATGCTTTCAGCCCTAATTGGCAGGATCATAGTACTCAGGCGCAGTGTGAGAAGTTTGATGAAAAGTTGGGCGGTGGAGAGGGGTTGGCGGAGGCGACGGGCAGTTCGGCACATCACGTACGTTGACTTTCCATTTCCCCCTCGCACGGCACTTTGCTAACAATTGTGGGTATAGCGCTTCAGTGGCCCTCAGATCCTCCGTTTTCGAGAAAAGTATCCCGACGCATACAAACTCACCTCCCGCATCTCCCTCGTTTCCTCCTTCCTTGCCTCTGTCTTTCTCGGCAAAGTAGCTCCCATCGATATCAGCGACGTCTGCGGTGCGAATCTGTGGGATATCAAGAACGGGTGCTGGCATGAGGGTCTTCTCGCACTCACTGCAGGCGACACAGGTCTCGAAGACCTCAAAGCGAAACTAGGCGATGTACCGCAAGATGGTGGCAAGAACTTTGGCACGATATCTCCATACTTTGTCAAACAATACGGTTTTTCATCTGAAGCGAAGATTGTCGCGTTCACAGGAGACAACCCATCAACGTTACTGGCGTTGCCGCTGAGATCCAGCGATGCTATCGTGAGCTTAGGGACAAGTACGACGTTCTTGATGTCCACGCCGCAGTACAAGCCCGACCCTGCATACCACTTCTTGAATCATCCCACCACATCCCGCTTGTACATGTTTATGCTATGCTACAAGAACGGCGGCCTGGCGCGCGAGCATATCCGCGACGCTATCAACAACCTTACCCCATCCGCGGCGCCAAAGTCCTGGGATGCATTCAACGAGACAGCCACTTCGACTCCGGTGCTCGGTCAAGAAGATGCTAAAAATGATCCTGCGCGTCTAGGCCTCTTCTTCCCACGTCCGGAAATCGTACCGAACGTGAAGGCTGGAACGTGGCGCTTCCTCTACAAAGACGGCGCTCTGAGTGCTGTGGCACCAGAGGGAGCGCAAGGCAAGACGGAGGATAAAACCTGGCCGATCCCAAAGGCGGATGCAAGAGCCATCCTAGAAAGCCAGTTCCTCAGCCTGCGTCTCCGCTCCCAAAACCTAGTCGAAGAACAAGGCTCCCTCCCCGCACAACCTCGCCGCATCTATCTCGTCGGCGGCGGCGCAGCAAACTCCGCCATCGCCGAGCTCGCCGGCCAAGTCCTCGGCGGCTCAGAAGGCGTTTATAAGCTCGACATTGGCGGTAACGCTTGCGCCCTTGGTGCCGCTTACAAGGCCGCGTGGGGCGTGCAGA
The DNA here is from genome assembly GCA_030770425.1 of Darksidea phi. Taxonomy (NCBI): domain Eukaryota; kingdom Fungi; phylum Ascomycota; class Dothideomycetes; order Pleosporales; family Lentitheciaceae; genus Darksidea; species Darksidea phi. The sequence goes on along the minus strand of JASJFT010000052.1, from coordinate 120,608 downwards.
GACAGGGCGGAGAGAAATTCGAAGACTTTTTGGAGGCTAGGTGGAATGAGGAGGGCTTTGTTAAGAAGATTGCTGAGGGGTATCGGAAGGGGGTTTTTGAGCGGTATGGGGATGCGCTTAAAGGGTTTGCGGAGGTGGAGGGTAGGGCTATTAGGGAGAAGGGGGAGGGGAAGGTTGGAGAGATGAATGCTGGAGGGAAGGTTTCGTGAGGCGGTAGAGCAGGAGTGGGTTGAGGAATAGAACGTGTTGCTCTTTGTATGCTTTGGACCAATCAAGTGTGTATAACGGTATTCCTAAGAAGCTGGAAGCAGCCTCGTTTTCAGCGGTACCCTTGTACGTGCATATACCAGTCAACTCGCCGCAATCTCTAGCGCAGGCGAGGAGCCGTGTGGCTAGAGCCGTAGGCTAGACAGTGCGTTTGCAATGTGCTTATGGCGAATGTCATTTCACTGCAATCTCTAGCCCCGCCGAGGAGTCGTGCGGCTGAAAATCTATGCTGATCTTACTCACCGCCACACCATTTCGACACTGCAATCCATAGCATCGATAAGGAGGGGTAAGGCTGACAATTCCTGTGCCACGCATTTTGTTAGGGTGAGGAGAGCCTCTTTACTTAGAATAATGGCGTGCCGATGAAGGTTAAAGTGTGTATGGCTGGGCATGTCTGTTGGATATACGGTCAGCCGGGATTTCACTGCAATCTTTAGGGTGGACGAGAGGTTGTGGTAAGGGTTGCGCCGCATAAAGAGGCTAGGGGTTGTGGGGTGGGTTTTCAGCCTTGTCTTGGCTTGACTCGTCGTCCGCGCTAGAAATTGCAGTGCAGAGGTGAGCATGGGAATTTTCGAGTTCCCGAAGGAACGAGGGAACGAGTCGGTAGCCAGCCGACTCTGGTAATTGACCGAGTGAGCTCTTTTACTACCGGCGTGTGTCTACCTGATTCAAACCTAGTGAAAGAGGGGAATCTCGTCTTGGCTGTCCGCGCTAGAAATTGCGATGTACTTATCCAAGTTCCATCAATCCCTAAAAGGTCTCCTATTCTGCATACAGGTTTTAGAGGTTAGTTAGAGGTAGGAAGGCATTAGTATGTCGTCGTCTTGACACTGAATTAGCGGAGAAGTAATGAGCCGATGAAGCTGAGATAGATGTAGCGAATCCGGGGAGTGGAGTTGTTGTATGGCGAGAGTCACAACGTGCATTCTCGCACCTCTGTCGTACTTTTCCTCTTGAGGAAATCGCTGTTTGAAGGGAAGAATCAGGTCTATCTACTGAAGCGCTTAGCTGGGCAAGGCCTTTTTTGCAAGCTTGCGAACCAACGCTGGGTAAAAGGGACCCATTGCTATTAGTTTATTAGTTTCCGCTGTGGAGTCCGTTTTCTGTGCTCGACGTCACTAGGCATCGCAAGTCAAAGGAGATTTAACCAATCGACGATGGCCAAATTAGTTGGAGCGCGCTTCGTCCGACGCTGTTTTGTTGGTTAACGCCGAGTCGCTTCCTCATCGCCGTTAACTAGCAATCGGCCGCTTACTCACTCTTACTCCACACTTTGCGCAAGCGAATCGCAATATGGTTAGCTTCTCTATACCAAATCGTAATAGATTGCGATTTTCCGGCTTCCGCAATAAAGATGTGTCCCAGCCTCTACGGGGACGCTTTGAATCGGAAGGGCATGCGCGGAGTTTAGGCGAAGATGACGCCAGCATAGTGGTAGGCTGAAGGCAACGTCAGAGGTGGTGAGTTTGATATAAAAGAAACGGAGCTGCTAGAACCATAACGGCGGAGCAAGCTTTAACCATCATCTCCTAGATATTATTCATGATCCTTTCCTCGATCGCAGGACGTCAAGCGTAGCCCGAACCCCAACCAACATATCTTAAGACCATCTCTCAACTCTCCATCGTTTTAAATGGCTCCCTATACCCTCCCATCCAACCCCGTCTGGTTCATTACCGGTTGCTCCAGCGGCATCGGCTATGCGCTCTGCGAGTATCTCGCCACCAAGACAACCTCCCGCGTCGTAGCCACCGCTCGCAACCCTGCATCCCTCGCGACACTCCCAGATGGGCCCAACATCCTCAAGCTCGCGCTCGATGTCACGTCGGAATACAGCATCAAGGAAGCCCTAGCCTCTACTTTGCAGCGCTTCAACCGCATCGACATCGTCGTCAACAACGCTGGGTACGGCGTGATGCGCGACACGGAAACCATGGACCTCGCTAAAGCGCGCGCAATGATGGACGCCAATTTCTGGGGCGCCGTCCGCATCTCTCAGCTCGCACTCCCCATCTTCCGCGAGGAGAATGCGAAGACGGGCGGGAAGGGTGGATTGGTCATGCAGATCACTAGCATGGGCGGTCGACTTGCCTTTGCAGGAAACGCTTTTTACCACGCGTCGAAATTCGCGCTTGAAGGCTTCACCGAAAGTCTTGCACATGAGGTGCCTGAAGATTGGAATATACGGTTTTTGTGTGTAGAGCCGGGAGGCGTGAAGACCAAGTATGCATTTACTTCTACAGAGGGGTTTGAGCTGGAAAAGAGGCATCCAGCATACACCGACCCGAACTTGCCGACGAATTTGCTACTGAAGTATAAAGAGTCGCCGCAGATAACGGCAAACTGGGCGGAACCAGAGAAAGTGGCGGAAGTATTGTATACGTATTTGGAAAAGGGAGGAGAAATGGGATTGAGGTTGCCGTTGGGAAGTGATAGTTGGGGCATGCAGAAAATTGCAATGGAGAAAGGGCTTGGAGAGTTGGAGAAGCTAAAAGAGGTGAGTTGTAGTACGAGTGGACCGGAACAATTGAGCAGTCTCGCTTTCTTGAAGAAATAGACAGATGGAAGGCAAGAAGAGGGGGCTGTTCGAAGTCCTAAGGCTGTGGGACTATGTTAGGCTGAGTTAAATACGCGTCGTCTTACTGTCTCAGGCGAACATGTTCTTCCGTTGATCTTTTTAATCTACACAAGTGGAGTTGTGCGTCTGTGCGGACTTAGCGGTCGTTCAGTCTTACACCACGGACACAGGATATATATACATTGAATCACCCCCAATTTATTGTGCGAGTTTGTGAAGGCTTTTAAGATGCTTAGTGCATGTCCAATAAATTTCGGCGTCTCAAGTAACCTTCGGAGGGCGCCATGCGTCTTCAATGCGCCCTTTCTCGTAGGCATCATATGCTTCTTATAACGAGCTACACCTACAGCTTCCATAAAAGCTCGTACGAAACACCTAAATCTCCGCACCCTCATCATCGAAGCAGGCTGCTTCCGCACCAATCTTCTCCCCATACTAACATACATACGACGGCTTCATCTAGCATCCCGAACAATACGTGAATTTTTTTTCAATAACCTTACATGCAAACCACCGATTAATTTGTATAATGGCTAGCTTCCCTAACGGTATAAGACTCCACACCCTCACTTTGTACACATTGCCATCCCTTTAACTCTAACGTTCTTAGAGGAAGGTTCGGAAGGTGAGGGAGCCTAATCGGTACATCACCCCGCCAAACACCCTTCCCCACACAATCCACAGACTCCGCATCAGCATCCACGTTCTCATTTGACTTCGTCGTCTTCCCATTCCACCCCTAACCCTAATAGCCTCGTTTACGACCTCTCAGCTCCTCCCAGTACGCTTCGTCAACGTCCCATCCAAAGCCGGACGGGGCGAAAGTATGACCGAAGAACATAACGGGCGCATTCCGTATGGAGGTAAGCTGCAGCGGCTCTGCTCCCGGTACGAGCTGCACCTTGTGCCGCCGTGCGTCTCCGTAGTAGAGAACCTTGATTCGCACCTTTCGACCCGTCTCTTGCACAAAATCCACAGTCAACCAACTCGGTGCCCCACACCCACAAACGCAAGGTTCAATACCCTCAACATCAACCATCGCAGCAGCTGCATCTTCAGCTCCATTCTCTTTAAAAACGGCGTCGATATAAAGGCCCATGCCCGTAAGCTCGTCTTGCTGCGGCCACTCCACCCCCCACCTCTGTCCGGCCTGCCAACTGTAATTCCTTCCCCTAGTAACGTGCTCGACCGTGTACCACAACCAATTCGGCACCCTCTCCGGCTTCTGCACCCTGTTTGTTACCCAGCTAGGCTGGTTATGATGGATAGAATTGTAATTCTCGACGCCATGCCGCTTCATGCGCACCTCGATTGTGGTGACGGAGGGGAAGAGGAGGAGGCTGTTAGCGATGAATACGCTGCCATGGGAGGTACTGTACATATTGGGTAGGTTGACATCGTAGGCGAGAGAGGTGATGACGCATAGTTGGGCGGGAGTAAGGGGCGAGGTGCGAGCCCGGAGTTCGTGGAAAGATGGAATGTCGCGGCGTGTCACAAAGGTGTGGAGGGTGAAGGCTAGGATGGTGGCTTCTTGATTTACCTTGCGGCATGTAAGGAGGAGGGAGAGGGGATGTGCCAGTGCTAGTACCGGGTCGGAATTCTGCTGGCCGTTCGATGAGCTTGGGCGTTGCCCGAGAGTAGTTTCGTCGTCTCGTTTCGCATCATGCGTCTCAGCCAAAGTTTGGGATGAGAGTTGGTTGTCGACTCTATCCTCATTGAATTCAGCGTTCAGATTTTCCCTGCTACCAAAGACATAGAAATATATCTCATTTCTTATCTCTGCTGGTAGCCGTCCCAACAATGTACACTGCGCCTGTTCGCAAATCGGCTCGTCGGACCAAACCCTCGGCGGCATCGGAGGCGAGGGCGGCTCAAACATCCTCGGCGCTGGCTGAGGCAAGAGCCTCTCCATTATGCCCTTGTTAATCTTAACTGCGAAGTTGGTCATCTCCGTGGTGTCGCCAACTCGTCTTCCTCCTTGAGGGGCCCTATACCTATAAATTTTCCTCATATAATGTACAATTGACTGTCCAGCTCTTACATAGATGACTTACTTAGCGGTCGTGCTCCGTTGGACGATAGCCGAACGCCTGGGATGTGAATAATTACCCTCTTGGTCAAATTCGACTCTGGTACAGCCTCGTGATCCGTCAGCCGCATACCCACATTGAACGAGATCAATAAATCGAAACCGAACAAGATTGAGCAAAAACCTGCTGAACGAAATAAGAAGGCGGGCCAATGAGTATTCCATCGAACGGAAGCTGACAGGTGTTCAAGAATAACTGAGTAGTCGGTGCCTGAGCTCGATGCGTAGAAAATAGCTACCAGATTAGTCAAAGCATCCGCCGGGCACCGCCACTAGGCTACAATGTCACGTGGCTGTGAACATACTAGTTGATCAATGACTGAGCGGCAGTCGTCTTGTTGAACATTTTTAATATTGGGATCAATTACGAGATGATGCTACAAAGACACTGGAAATTCTTTGATCCGACCAGAAGTGGAAAAGAAGGAGCATCCCAACTCCTAGAAACTCGTCTACGTGCGTTCCCTGTTACCAAACACTGCACTTAGATGCCGTGCACAGCATATCATTGCCAGATGCTCAACCCTCACTCCCCACAATCTCGATCTACTGCCCTCCGGTGCGTCTAAAGGCTCCAGGCCTATACTTGCCATCACTAGGACCTTGCGCAGGTGGAGGCGCAGACTCACGCTCAGGCTCTCGATCGGTCTCCCGTCCCCGGGTACCCTCTTGCTGGAAGCCACGACGGCTAGGTGGGACCCAACTTCCGCTAGACGCAGGAGACTCGGCTCTCGTCTTGTCGCCCAAGTCACTGAAACGACCACGAATAGGAGGCTCGTAGCGGCCACCTGAAGCAGCGGCGGGAGACTCATTACGACCAGCCGGGCCGCGTCCACTGCCCTCACGCTCCCGCCACCCACCAGCTGGGCTTTCGGCGTTGCGGCTGCGAAGAGCGGGTGGAACATAGCCCCCTCTCTTGGGAGGTTCAGACTCAGAAGCAGCAGCTGAAGTAGCGGGCTCAGCGCCAGGCGTAGAGGCTGGAGGTGCCTGGCCAGCGGCCTTCATAGCCTCACGTTCACGCCACGTAGGCTTGGCGCCAGCAAGGTTGAGTTTGGGTGGTCCACCAGTAACGGGCGAAGGCTGGTCGCGAATAGGTTGATCGCGGAAGGAAGGACGCTCTGGGACAGGGGCAGGGGCGGTTTTCTTCGCGAGCCGCCTTGCCTCTGCCTCTTCTTCTCTCTGGCGCTGAAGACGGGCCTTCTCTTCCAGCACCCTGGCAATTTGTTAGCATCGTGAAATCAACGTAATGAAGGAGAGCATACCGTCTCTCCTCGTCTCGCTTCGCCTTCTCTTCCGCAAACCTCGCTCGCTTTTCCGCCTCCGCTTGTTCTTTGGCTTCGGCTTCTGCCCTTTCCCTCTCCTCTTGCTCCCTCTCCAGACGCTCCGCCTCTTCTCGCTCTCGCTTCTCCTTTGCCCTCTGTTCTTTGATCTCCTGTACGCGCTTCGCCTTCTTCTGTTCCAGTTCCTTCTGTGCGATCCTGCTCCGCTTCTCGAATTCGGCTCTGCGACTTTGCTTGACTTCGGCAACAAACTGCTGATAGCTTGGAATTAGCCTGGACAAACGATGTTTCAGAGCAACGTCCTCCTTGTGCTTCTGCTCCGCTTCCTTAAGTTCCTCGGCCTTGGCTTTCTCATACGCTTCCTCGTCTTCCTTCATTTGCCGCTCGTAGTCCGTTTTCAGGTGCTTCACTTCCTCCTTGCGATAAGCACGCTCGAGATGGTCGATCCTCTTGCCGGCAATACGCAGTTGCTCACCGAGTAGGTTCTTCTCTTTCTCAAGAGCAGCCAACTTCATGGCCCGGATGCGCCCTGTGTCCAGGTCTGTGATATCATCTGGAATCTCAATATCGACTTTCATACCCTCTCTGAGTTCCTTCAGCTGCTTCTCGATTTCCTCGCGCTGTACGCGTTCTTGTTCCTGCTTCAGGCGCTGTTGAGCGCGCTGTCGCTGTTCTTCGGCAAGGCGTCGGCTCTCTTCCTCCTTGGCTTGCTGCATGCGGATGAGTCGCTTGGTCTGCTCCTCGCTCTCCTTCGCCTGCTGCGCCTTGAGTGCCGCCTCCTTCTTTTGAGAAATTATGTCACGCCGAGCAAGCGTATCACGATGCTCCGCTTCGGCGCCCTCTTTGGTACGAAGAAGAGCAGCCTGCTTGGCCCGTTGGCGGTCTGTATTGAAGTCTGGATCGACATATTGGCAGGTCACGAAGAGAGACTTGGCCAGGCGAGTAAGCTGCGAACGCACAATCTCGGCGGGTGTGCTCTGAAGGCGCTGAACGGATCTAGTCTCACTCTCGGCCGAACCAGCACCGGAACCAGAATGCATGGCCTTGGCGGAAGAAAAGACATCGGAATCGAAGGTAAGCACCCCGGCGGCGTGGTCAATGCGGATCGCCAGGTCACCCTTCTTGCAACCGTTCATAATGAACTTCTCGATAGTGCCGCTGGTGACCTGGAAGGGGTCGGGGAACTGAGCAAGATCAAGCACAAATTTGATCTCGACAGAGTCGTACACTTGAGACAACTGCTGGAAGAGCCGGGTGAGAATGACCTGTTGAAGGGGTCCAACATACTTCTCCATCTCCTCATCGGCACCAATTTTGGCCAGAATGGGTGATATCTTTTTGCAAATGGAAAGAGGGTGGAAGTCTACTTCGAGGATGTTGTAAAGATCCCGAATTTCAGGACGCGCTCGCCTCAGGAGTCCCTTGCTCAGGGCATCTTTGAACAGGATCGCACGTGTGGGTGCTTGCGACATTCCAAGTAGATTTGTGAGACGGGTGTTCTTGTTTGACCTGGCCTGGTCCACGTTCATCAGTGCACCACGTGACCGCGAGGTACTGATGACGGGAATTGAAAGGGCGGATAGAAGCACAAAAGATGCAGCTTTGGTCATGTCAGCCTCGGTGACGGCGGGGTTGTCCTTTTTGGAGCTCTGGCCGGATGCAACGGCCGCAGCGGACTGTCGCAGAAGGTTGTAGTATCGGCTCCAGGCTGCGGCGTGGAACAAGTAGTTCTCGCTGACCAAAAAGATGCGAGTGAGCTTCTCGAAGTAGTTGGCCATCATGATATTCTTCGCCGGCCGCTTGCTCAGACTAAGAAGGGTATGGATGTCTTCCACACTCCTGAAGGCCTCTTGCCACAACTCAAGCTCGACTGCCACATTCAACTGCTGGAAACGGGTATCGAGGTGGCGCTGCAGAGTATCGGGGTCCGACAGGTTGATGGCGTGCATTTGGGAGGAGAATTTGGCCGCATTTTGAAGATGGTTCCGGAGAAGCTCGCAAAGACGGCGGAACTCGGTCTTGCGAGCGTACTTGGAGCAGAACTGGAAGGCCTGGTGCGCGGTCGACTGGTACATAATCTCCAACCGCGCATTGTTCTTGAAGATGTCCAGAACCGTTCGGTACGTCTCCCACAAAAACTTGAGCCATGGTGTAACGATTGCGCGGTCGGTGCGGTCGCGCGATTGCTCTCCGGAAACGGTGGACAGCAGGATCGACTCCGGTGTCTCTGAGGCCTCGAGATCGTCGACATTCTGGGTGGTGGAGGGGGTTTCGAGCGAGGCCTGCACCTCGTCGGCTTTGGCCTGCGCTTCGGTGACCTTTTGCTCGGCCAGTTCGATGAACCTCTTGAACACGAGCTATCCCGAGGTTAGCCACGCCCCTCATCCATAACATGTCCTTCATACCTCAATAGTCCCAACGTTGGTATTCTGCGCCGTGTTCTTGTACTGGTAGAGGCCGTCCTTGGCGAGTTTGCCTTTCCGCAGGTCGACACACAGTTCGACGAAGAGGATCATCACCGGCTCGAGCGAGGCGATGGGGCTGTTTCGGGTGCGCTTGGAAATGACATGTTCGTGGAGGAGCTGCAGCGCGGCCTGGGGCTGCTGCACTCCGATGAGCTCTTGGGCGCGTTTGCTGGGTAGGCATTAGCAGGACAATGGTACGGGCGGCACGGGGGCCACGGACAGGGTGTTTTCGGGCTTGCTGTGCGGCGGCGGCGCCATGCTGAGCAGATGGGGGATCGCTGATCCGTCTGCGGAGGTGCTCTGGGCTTCAACGCTCGCGGCAGCTGGGGGGGTTGTTGCGGAGGCTCACGGCGACGACGATGGAAATGGCGAGTGTGGGCGGCCCACACACGATTTTCGTCCTTAGTCAGCGGGCGGGTCACGGGCCAGCCCCGCAGGCGCAGGCGCAAGAGACGCCGACGCCCTCTCCATCAATCAAGGAGTCACTGGACGGCAGCAGAGACGCAGGCTAGCTACCACGGAATGAATGCGCCCGATGCCCAGTGCCCCGGCGACTGCTCGCTTTGTTTATCTACTGTGCTGCCCAGTGACGCAAAGCCGGGTGCTCGACCTCGGGCGGTGTGGGAAGGGGAGGAGCTGGCGAACCTTGATCGTTTCCGAAAGCGGCTAGGCGCTCATCTTGCCGACCCCAAGGGCCCCCCCGAACCTGCACTCCAACCTCCTGAAGCACGGAGAGAGCACGTCTGCCCATCCCGCGCCCGCAAGCACCTATCGCGCCAGAGCGTGTCTCGCACCTCGCACCTCGCGCCTCGCACCTCGCACCTCGCTGCCGCAGCCTGCAGTCGTCGCTGGTCCCGCCAGGCTCGCCCACCACACCACAACACGTACGCACGCCGCCGCTCATTTCCCGTCGTCCGTCGCCCGTCACCTCTCCACTCTTTGCAACAACGCCCGCCGCACACCCAGGCAACGTCGCACCATCACAGGCAGACAGCGCATCATCGCACCACGCTTCTAACACCCTCCAGGCCCGACGTCCTCTGCTCCGACATTGTTAGCTCGCACCAGACCACGTCGCCACGATGATGGCCGCCGCACCCTACGAGATCCGCCCCGGCGGCGAAGGCAAGAGCAAGAAGCAGAGCATGGCCGAGCTGAAGCTGCGCCGTCTCACCGAGCTGAACCAGCGCCTGCGGGAGGACCTCGAGCGCCGCCGGATACCCGTCTCAGAAGCCGCGATAGAGTAGGCCCCGCCGACCGTGTACTGCCCCGACATGTTTGGACTGACACACGCGCAGCTTGATCGCATTCACGGACAAGGAGCCCAAGGACTGGATGGTGCCTTCACGATGGGGGACGGTGCGTCAACGACATCGGCTTCGGTCGCGGTAAACAAGGCTGACAGCATCACAGATTGACAGGCGTGACGACCCTTACGCCCCACAACAGAGCAACGGCTGCTGCATTGTAATGTAACGAGAGGGGGTCGAGAGTGTCATGTCAGCAACGGCGTTCATGCGGAGCCATTACGGCAAAGTTTTCCATATACCTTTTTTGATGGAGGGGCGATAATACCCATGGTACTCCTGGGGTTATTTGGACGTACCATGTACTTTCAGCAATGTGTAAATTACGGGAAAGAGCAGCGAGCTGCCTTCGCAGCGCAGCGGGATTGGGAAGTGTGTTTAGTCGGCCTTTCGCCCAGCCTGGTGTTCCTCTTATGAGCAAAAGCAGTTTCAATCGAGATGCTCCTCTATTCTGGTCACGCCCAACAAAGGAATGCACGCCTGGTGACTTGGTGAATTTTGCGCTGCTGGGACGCTTTCTAGGACGCTCAAGGCGCAGGACGCCCAAGAGAGGAAGGCGAGATGATTGTAAGCGTCCATTTGACAGCTACGCGAGATTGCCCGCGGGCCCAGAGCAGAGATCAACAGCTTGTCCGGATGCCAGACCTTGGTCATGTCCAAAAACTGCACGGTACCTCGATTGCGCACAGAGCTTTCGAGCACCGAGCGAACGGCTGCCCGTCTGCGGCTTGCGGTCAGAATGCAGACGGCCGAATGGTGTGGGCTCGCTCGGCACCCGTTCGAGGAGCGTTTGGTGTGCGAGGGCGCGGCTGATTGGCCCAGCGTAGGTGAACCCTGCAAGGGCCGGGTGATGAAGAGGGTGTGCCTCACGGTTACGGGCAAGACATGGTCGGCCAGACACATGTTGTCAGGCGGAGACCTTCCCTCGAGCGAGTATGGAAGCATTAGTTTCGCCCGTCAAGCCTAGCCCACGGCTTTCGCACCTCGCATGACGAAGCCGACTACGCTAGGTATCAATAAGTCCGGCGCGCACGCAGAACCTAGGTCGCTAGTTGCTACAGGGGATCTGAACAGCATCAACTCCAAAGGCTCTTCCACCCCGAATCCAACACTGCGGGGTGGGGGGCCACGGCAACGTGTGGTATGGGCGCGAACATCAGCAGGCTCGTGTCGGCGTTCGTCTGACCCTGACCCCGGATCACTCCAAGACGCCGCACGCCACAATATCATTGTCCAAGGTGAGCGAGCGGGACGTGGGAGTTTTGGCCTCTTATCGTTTGCTAAGTCCGTGGGGTGGGCGCTGCAGGGCCGGGGGGGGGGCCTGTGGCCTGTCCGTTCACCACGCCTTCCACCGCGGTTCTACCTTGACTTCTCTTTTCTTTCTCCTCTCCTCCGCCGAGAGAGCGCGTACCCGGCGGCCTCTCTGTTGCGCTGCCGCCTTCTATCGATTCATGGTCGGCTTGCGCTCCCTTATCTGCGTGCCCTCCAGACAGCCGGACCCATTCCGCTAGCAGCCCCGCTACCCACTACCCTCGCTGGACGCGCTCGAGAAATTTGACTGCCCACCGCCCTTCCCAAGGCCTCCAACTCTTGCAGAATCCTGCATACAATGAACGACACAGGCGGGCCCCCAGCATGGTCAAGTGCCGAGCAATTCGATCCCATGGGCGCGCCAGATCAGCATGACTTCAGCCTGCTCGACTTCGAGAACATCGACCTGGACTTCGACTTTGTAAATGGCAGCAGCAACGACACCAACCAGCAGCTCGGACAGCTGGCCGAAGAATTGGATGTCCAACACTTGCACAACCAATTTAGCCCGCCCATGTCACAGGAGCACCGCGATGGACCAACAGGCGCACAGCAGCCGAACGGCCACGGCCACGGTATTCCGCAGGCAGGAAGCAACTACTTCGACTTCAGCATTCCGCCCTATATGCAGAACCAGCCCGCTTTCAGCCAGCCCCACGAGCACACTTATCGCCCCCAGGGTCCCGTCCCGCCGACGCCGAACAGCATCGAAATGCATGCCGACCCAGGCCGCTACATGCACCACATGGATGCACAACAGGCTGTGTTTGAGCAGCGCTACCCGATGCGCAAGGGCGATACGGTGCGTCACAACCAGACATGCGCTCCCGTGATCAAAACTGACTGCAGTATAGACCTTCACTCCGCTCGTCTCCCCAGCTGTTACTCCCCATGAGACGCGCTTCCGTGTGCAAGAGATGACCACGGTGCCGGGCGCATACTTCAGTCCCCTTTCATCGCCAGCTTTGAATGCGCAAACCCACAGTCATGCGCCAACCTACTCCAGCCAGTATGGCACAACCTCCGGAAGCTCTGCTGGCGCATCACCCAACGATGTGGACATGGATATGCCGGAGGAATCCGCCGCGACCCAGCAGGAACAAGGCAGGAAGCTGAGGAGCGCAAACAAGAGAAGTGCACTGCGGTCGTCTGCTACTCCCGCGCGCATACGGCAGTCACCCATTGTACAACCCGGACGGCGGAAAGCGACCGTGTCCTCCCTCATCCCTCCGAAAGAAGTCAGTGACCTGTTGGACCAGGCACAGGGCTACCGACCCCCTTCCAGCGGAGCAGATATGCACCACAGCCGCGAAAGCTCCATGGCCGACTCCATCTCTCCGGAACCTCTTTGTGAGATGGGCCCTCCGCCAAAGCCAGGTTCTGTAACGCAGTCCCCCGCAATGTTGGCGCAGAGCCAGCAGGTTTCCGGCCAAGGAGTCGCACCCGCCACTCCAGCGTCCCTAATGCGCATTCAGCCGTCACCTACTTTCGATGCTCCAGACATGCCATCAACGCTCGATGATCTCACCCTACCGGAGGCGTCGTTAGAGAGACCGCCACTGGCACGTATTGACACTGCACTTCGGAATGGCGAGGACACACCTCGATTATCTGCGCGCAAGACACCCAAGCTAGGAGCTTCGAGCACGCCCTCTGGTCTAACTGCTCAATCAGGCAGACCCAGCCCTCTGCAACCCAGCCCATTACTAAGTGCCGTTTCTACACCCACCAGCCCAGCTTTCAGCGCGACTATGGGCAAAAAGGGAGATCCCAAGTCAGGCCGAGGTTCGAAGAAGAGGAACAGCGTGAGTTCAAATCTTGTTAGCCCCGCACTGAGGCCAAAGATTTCGCCCAGTATAAAACCTTTACTTCCGGAAGGTGCCCAAAGTGGTAAGTACATGTCATTGAAGCGCAATATTGGCCGAAGTCCTAACACTCAGCAGGGGTTTCTGGCGATACCCACGCACTTCTGCTTGCCTCCAAGTCCAACTATCAGAACATCCTCGATGGTACTACCGTCCCTGGTGTGGTCTATCCGACCTCACTCTCCACAAACCTCACGTCAAAGCGCACATCTCACAAGATTGCCGAACAAGGCCGCCGCAATCGCATCAACACGGCGCTGCAGGAAATGCAGGCGCTCCTCCCAGCGTCGCAACAGGTCAAAGAGGGGAAGAGTCCAGACAACAGCCTACAATCTAACAACTCCAAGGCCGCCAAGGTAGAGAGCGCAATCGAGTACATCAAAGAGCTCCAGCAAGAGTGCTCCGACAAGGATAAGCTGCTGGTCGAAAAAGGTCGGCAGGTGGAGGAGCTACGGAAGCAACTAGCCGCACTAAAGCAAAGCACTTCGAGTAGCATGCAGTCCAACCCCCAGACGGCCGCGCCGACGACGCAGGAGAATGCGCCTTCTCGGGAAAACGCTACATGAAAGTTCAGTCCAACCTAGTTGTGTCTATCAATATCACGTCGCGCATGACGATTGTACACTCGTATCACGAATCCTTTACGCAAACTTGCCATATCCTCAGGCTAGTGGATATGCCCCTGAATTTTCGGCGTTTAACATGGAGAAAAACAGATTCTTTCGGCTGCCGCGGTTCCCAGACCGTCACGATCTCCGTTACATTAGCGCACAAGACCGACGGCTTTTCGGCTTACCATGTTTCTAGCCCCTGCAACTGTGGATCTAGAGCAGCATGATGAGGGCTGTGGCTGTCCCTTGGCTTGTGGGGGTCGTGGTTGTTGAAGGGAAGAGTTTCGCTTCACGTGTGGAATGCCGCTTCTTGATTGGTCCGCCTAGTCGCACGACAGCATCACGTGCCGGCCTTTTTCTCCTACGCTTTGGAGAACACCGTGGTAGTGGCATGGATGTCACTCTGCCCAGATTTATACATCAGACTTCAGTCATTGTAGCCATTTGATACGAGCCATATGAACGATACCCACCATAGACTAATGCCCAAAACATATCCTTTCTATTCACTCTGTTCCCCCTTCTGCGGTGACAAAAATGTTTCCAGTTTCCATTACGCCGCAGCTTCTTGGCACCCCCCCTCTAACACAAATACATACTAACCCATGCTCATGTTCTTCTTCTCTAATTATACGGTAGCCCTCTGGGCGCACGTAACGCGGATGGCGCATTCATTCCCCGGATTGCTGATTGGTACGTTTGCATACGAGCCTCCCCCACGTTAGCGGCCTCATGGTCGTGTGCGCGTTTTTCAAGCGGCTGAGAAGTGGCTCGTTCGCGTTATTGGTGGCGACGTAGGCGTGTATGCGTTGCGGGATTTTGTGCAGATACGGGTATGGTGGGTAGGGGGCGTGTTTGGGTTTGGGGGGTGGGGCGGGCGGTAGGTGGTAGGTGGTAGGTGGTAAATGAAGGGGATGTGTGTGTCGGGAGAAGCGAGATGATGATGCATGTAGGTGGGTTAGGGAGGTCGTGGGAAAGGGGAGTTTGGTGGGGGGTGAGTTGATGTGTTAATCATAGTGACTTATACTTGCCCTAAGCCGTGCTGTTTCGGTCAAGAGAAAGGTTGTCCTCTCCGAGTGGGCATCCACTTATTAGTCAGTCTTTACATCTCACACTCAAGGCACCGCCATAGCGGGCTTGTTTGGTAAACTGCAAACTACTGTCATCCCGGTTTCCTACATTATACTCTTTCCTGTCTTCTTAATATTTGATTTGGATTTGCATAGTGGGAGTCTCTTTATAAGGTCCGCACGAAACACAGTAGGAGTTTATACACAGTAGAGGTGCTATACCCACACCTTATACACGATAATAGAGCTGTAGAGCTGTACACAGTACTGTCGATCGTGAGATACCGACGAGGTGATGTTTCGAACATTGAGGCGACGAGAACTGTCTTTTTAATATATCGCTTGTCTTTCTCATATACCCCTCACATCTACGACACGCTTTATTTTTGTCGACAATACTCTTGATCGTCTGTACAGACGCAGAAGAAAAATACATGGTAGCAGGGAACTAGGCAAAGCGGGGGAGGCAGCGTACCGCCTTGTTGGTAGCTATAGAACGCTAGCTGCACATGTGGCAGTATAGCTGCTCCCTAGAGCATTTTACCTGTAAAGATCGAGGCTGTGTAATCTTCCGCTTGGGGCATCGACTGGGACCAACGCGAAAGCGTTCAAGCGTGATTTTGCACACCTTATGACAAGATGTAATCGCATTTACTACGCGTCGCTTATAGATAGGCAATACTGAGGCTGAAGTGGCAAGTTGTAGAATTAGAATGCTTAAAGTTTGAACTGTAAGTAGTTTTATTTTATACGTCCATTACGGGGATGCATTTCAAGAACGTGTTGCGGCTAGTGGATATGCTCGAACACTTTGTGAAATTGGATGTACGCTTGAAGTCATGCTTATAAGAATTTTTAGAGAAAATAAGGCAGGGTCCTTTGCTGCTTCAAACCAGGGAATGAATGAGACTAAGAAGCTTATATTGGACATCGTATCGACGCTGCATTTCGGGAATTCGACATCCGATTGACCAGCGCATCGATCGATATATCCATCATAGACATGATAGGACGCGTACGTTTTTGTTGGGTGAAATGGCGACGCAGAAGGGTTCTCGACGCAGGGTCATTTGTAAGAAACTTTCTAGGAATGTCGAACTCAAGAGGTAAGACAGTATTTATAACCCACGTCAAACACGTTCTCCTAGTCAAAAGAGCTCGCTGTATCTTCGAATTAACCATGGTGGGACGTCCAGCCAAGGATGTGGGAAGTCCATGAGCTTTTGTTTTCACAATACCTGCTTTCACTGTTGAAGAAGCATCGACTGTCGGGTTAAGTCGCGTTAGAAGCTCAGTCTTTGAGCGCAAGCTTAATAGCCATATCTTATTATGAAGCTTTATTGCGAAGTACTATATATATTAAACACGCTGTATTCCTTCTAATTCAACTCATAGTCAACTGGTTTAGCGTTAAGACTTTCTATACATTGTAGCGACCATTGATAAGGACTGAGTTCGAATAGGTGTATATTTGAGTATAGGGTTTATACACCGGAAAGTAACTAATTCATCGCCCAAAAAAATGGAGTTGATTAGTTACTTTTTGCCTTTTTTTAGCCCACATAAATTGTAGGTTTATCTTTTTGCTTGACGAGGTGTGGTGAATGTGGCGGCACTGGCTACTACTTGTGTACGATTCTGGTTGCTCAAGTCCCCACAGAAGTGAAATAAACAATCTCTGGGTCTTAGACGACCGTATGTTTTCACGCCGTGCTTCAAGGTCGTTTGTTTGTATTTGTTTGTATTTTCATAGTAGGAGTCTCTATCAGATCTGCACGAAATACAGAAGGGGTTTGTATACAGTAGAGGTGCTATACCCACACCTTACACACGATAATAGAGCTGTAGAGCTGTGCACAGTACTGTCGATCATGAGAGATGTTCACAACCGACGATCCTTTGTTTGTATATGAAATCCTGTGTAGAGTGCTGGAACCTCTGAATGCCCGGTAGGTGTCCCACAGTCGTCAATGCCGATCAATTTAATCAGGGATTCAGTGTAATGTCCAACTAGCGCATTGATGAGTGGGACAATCTTATTGAACATTCATAAATGTGTCATTGGTGTTGCCTTCCACTATTCTAAACCCAGCGTGCCCCACCCGTCAACAGAGGAGCTACATATGTTGCATAAAGGCTGACCGTTATACTCATCGCACGTGATTGCAACGTTTTCCCAACTGACTGAAACCCAGATTATGCCACACTAGCTACCACAAGCGGCGCAACGCCATCCTCCTCACTTCTCGCCTCAATCTTCATCGTCACACCAGTCTTGGCGCTAAAGGCCATTCGCACCATAGCCGCCACCTTGCCTCCTGTGATAGTTTTGCCGTACATCTTGAGTGTGTGTGTAGAATTGGACAGAGCGACGTCTGTGCCATCGAGCGGTTGGAGAGACAGGGCTTTGATGAGTTGTTCGGTCGCATCTAGGGAGACGGTTAGCTCATTTTTAAAATCTTAGTAGGACGAGGCTAAACTCACCTGCTATGCTCTTCATGTTACTTAGTTGCAAAGTTTCTGTCGCTGACTCGCCATTCGACTGCTCCCATACATTGTCGAAACTTCCAGCGTAAGCAGGCACCACATAATCCGCACCGTTCAGATCTAGATCCTCGATCTGATACTCATCGGGGTAGCCATCGCCGTCCTCTGGCTCATTAGTGCTAGGGTCAATTTCCTTGCTTGTGAACTTGAGGATGTTTGTGAAAGAGGTTGCGATGAACATAGACTCGGTTTCCAAACGCTTGAACGATACGTAGATAGTGCCAGGCTCGTTCGTAGAGAGTTTCGGCGCGGGGATGATGAACTCCTCTTCCAGCTGGACATCTCCATCGTCTTCTGGCGCAACGACCATCTCCACATCGAGCAAAACAGTATCCGGAAGGGTGTTCTTGACTTCGTATTGGATGACCACATGGTCTTTGAAGATGTGCTTGATGGCAGACACAACGTACTCCGTCTCCGGCTCGGTGAGTTCCACGGGTGAGCTGGACTTGAGTACGGCTCCGTGCGCCGCCAGCTCGGGAATTCTCTGCAGCTCCTCTGCGTACTTTTGCGCAGCCGCCGTGGCTGAAGCTGCGGCATCGGCACCGGATTTCGGTGGAGCCTTGGCAGCACTTGGAGCCTTGAGAGTAGGTGTTGCACCTTCGGTCTTCTTTGTGAGGTCTGCTGCGTCTGCCTGTTCCCTGGATACAGTGGGGACCTTGGAGATGTCGAAAGCATTTTCAAAGGTCTCGCGCGAGTCGGAGCTGACATACATGGCTAGTTGGTGCTCGAGCACAGGAAGCGAATACATGGAGTCGTTGCGAACGAAGCTAATGGCCAATTCGTCGTCTTGGTCCATTAGCCGAAGGTTCAGCGCGGCGCGGTCACGGACCTCATCGTCAACATCGTCGAGACACCTGGTGAGGAGAACGTGAACAGACTTCTTAATCTCGGGATCTTTCTGACCAACACCGAATTTAGCCAATGCGGACGTAGCAGCGGCGCGGACGATGGCATTCTCAAGCACGACGCGGTTGTAGATGTATCGAATGTATTTGGTGGGATGTGGTGTTGACGGTCCTTCCCTTCCAAGAACGAACAATATCCGGACGGCAAGCTTTGTGAATTCGCAGTCCTCGATGAACTCGCAGAGAGTGGCGAGAGCATCCTCCTTCGCCTCTGGAACGAACCGAATCAGATCCATGATGGCTTCGACTACGGAGCGTTTGAATTCGTAACCGCCCTCGTCACGTAGAATGCCGCTAAGGAAAGCCAGAAATCCGGACTGCTTCGCCTTAAACTTGAGAGCCAGCGTGCGAACAGCCTCAACAATGGTGACCTTGAACTCGTCCGTGATCTCAGCCATGAAGCCGGTAATCTGCTTCATTAGCCTATCGACTGAAGACTCGTTGCCTGTCTTCAGGAGAGTAGTAATGGCGAAGGTGGCGATGCTACGGTTGGAGTTGGTGATGAGCGATTCGATGTCCTGGTTACATGATCGAACAGCATCGGGCTTGAACGATGCCATGGTCGACAATATCCTCAGAGCGGCGAACTTGGTGACGGCGCGGGGAGACGTGAGGAAGAGCTGAAGAACGTGGACGGCCTGGACAAGCTCTGCATCGCTGACATCGCGCATATCGCAGATGGCCTTTGCCGCCTCGAAGTTGACCATCTCGGACTTGTGGCGCAACCAGCCATCGAGCAGCTGCATCATGGGCTACGCAACTTGTCAGCATGGGAATCAATGTCGTCCGCATGGCACGATTTTACCTTTCGCAGATTCGGGTCCTCCTCCGCAAGCTTCGACGCTAGCCTGACCAGCAGCACCGTAGCAGCGGGACTCTTGACTACACCGGCGGCAGAGTATTGCTGTACCATCTTGACCAGACTCATCCTGTCGCCCGACCTCATCTGATATAGCAGACCAATGGCATGGTACTGTGTCATGTAATTGGTGCTCGCCTGAAGCGTATTGTGCGAGCTACCTCCAAATCCGCCCAAAAAGCCACCGCCGGACTTTCCACCTGCTGCTGCCTCTGCAGCCTCGGACTGCCATCTCCGGACAACGTCCTTTGCAACGGGAAGAAGGTGATATGAGGAAACTAGCGCGGCCGAGGAAACGGAGGGGTTCTTGTCGACAATGCATGTCTTGACAAGACGTTCGATCGCTTGGACGGTAGAGGCATCAATGACTCGGCAGAGGGCACGGATAGCGTTCGGTCGGTAAACGACATCGCTGCCGACGGAGGTATCCTTCATTATGGAGGCGGTGACCATGATAACATCGTCGGCGGAGCCTGCGAGCTCCTTGATGACGAGGTACACCATCTGGCGGAGGGAAGCATCTTTGTTCTGGAAGAGCTTGGAGACTGGTAGTATTTAGTATCGTGTTGCGCCTGGCTTGGGCACACATACTGCCAAAGAAAAGCGTCGTAGCCTCCTGTCTGCCCCAACTTTCGCCGGTAAAGAGCAGCAATGCCAGCTTGGTCAATATCTGTTGACCGTATTAGCTCGCTCTACAACCCGTATCTCAGTCGGCACAACATACTACCCTGCATTTCCGCGGCGATATAGAGCTTGCACTGAATACTCGGGCTAGACGTTCATGTCAGCTTTCCCGTCTATGGAAATCCACCAGAAGCTCCCCGCCAGAGTGCAGGCCACGCTACCTTCCTGAAAAACAGATGTCTTGTCAATCTGCGCCACTCCACCAACATCCTCATGCTTTTTATCCATTGTGCCCAAAGTGTAGCTCTCTCCGCGACCCTCCCTTGAAATCGTAAATTATCCCACTATTCCTCCGCTAAACGTGGCCTTTCTGCGTATGCGGGGGCGACGTATTCCAGGCTGCGGGATCAATCGAACTGGTTGGGCGGCGAGCCGTGCGGGGGGATTAGTCGTGGCCGGGAGGATATATGTGTCGTCGCAGTGAATTGGCGACGTTGTGGTTGCCCTCGTTCGGCGGATGCAGAGACGCTTCCGTGTGGGCTACGTGTTTGGCGTGTTTGCAGTAGGCGGTCTTAGTCAGCAATTGCTTTCGGGTGCGGCCAAACGCGGGATTGCACGGCCGTCATTGACTTTTGCCTCGACATCTGCTCCTTTCTTACTCTCCAGCCTGCGCACAATGGCTTCTCTTTCTCGATCACGGTGTCTTTTTTCGCCATCAACACTGCATATCGTCCCCCGATCACGAACACAGGCATCATCATGCGCACGAACATTCGCGACTACCATAGAATCGCCCCAGCCTTCAGCATCACGGCCCGCGAAACCCACGACAACATTTCGCGATAAACTAAATGCCGGCCCTTCTTTTGGCGACTTCGTCACCCCGGACGCACCTCTCTCACCCCAAGAAGCCTATGAAATCAAGACCGCGACGGTCGGTCCCGAAGGGCGCAAGAAGACCATTACACGATTGCCAGAATGGCTCAAGACGCCCATACCTGTAAACAATAATTACAAAAAAATCAAGCAAGATCTGCGAGGATTGAACCTACATACGGTGTGTGAAGAGGCAAAATGCCCAAATATCTCAGATTGCTGGGGCGGTAGCTCCAAGAGTGCGGCAACGGCCACGATCATGCTCATGGGCGATACATGTACGAGAGGCTGTCGGTTTTGCTCGGTGAAGACTTCAAAGGCGCCGCCACCACTAGATCCCCACGAGCCAGAGAACACGGCAGAAGCGCTGAAGAGATGGGGCCTCGGCTACGTCGTTCTTACATCTGTAGATCGTGATGACTTAGCTGATGGTGGCGCGCGGCACTTCGCCGAGACGATAATGAAAATCAAGCACAAGGCGCCGCAGATGCTTGTAGAGGCTTTGACGGGCGATTATGCGGGGGATATGGAGATGGTCAAGCTGGTCGCACGTAGTGGACTCGACGTCTACGCGCATAATATCGAGACGGTGGAAGCGCTTACGCCTTCTGTGAGAGATCGAAGGGCGAAGTTTAGGCAGAGTTTGGAAGTTCTGCGAATGGCCAAGGAGACGAGGCCGGAGCTTATTACAAAAACGAGTATCATGCTAGGCTTGGGCGAGACCGAGGATCAGTTGTGGGATGCGCTCAAGGGTATGTCAACGTCTGCAAAATACTCATATGGGATCAAAAACACTAATGCTCTCCAGAACTCCGCAAGAACAATGTCGATGTCGTAACCTTTGGCCAATACATGCGGCCTACAAAGCGGCACATGGCCGTTCACGAATACGTTACACCTGATGTATTTGAGATGTGGCGGCAGCGAGCTTTAGATATGGGCTTCCTGTACTGCGCCTCAGGTCCGCTTGTGCGCTCAAGTTATAAGGCTGGCGAAGCTTTCATTGAGAACGTGCTAAAGAAGCGGGCGGCGAAGAGGAACGAGATGGTTGGTTCACAGGCTGTTGAGGATATGAAGACCGTGTAAGCGCGGATACTGGTGACTTCTACATCTTGCATCATACTTCATTTTGGGTGGTATGGAGGGCCTTATGATCCTCAACCAGCATATAGAGTAATGTTTCAACACTTCTTCGGGATATTCAAAGATCCTGAACCGCGTACGTTATGGGACGAGATGAGTTTGAATGTATTATAGTAGGGATATAGGTGTACTTCGTGGCGTCATGCCAGACCCCGGCCTTGTGTACTGCACTGCCGTTTTCGCGTGCTCATATATCGCATCCCTCGCTCAGCACCATCCCAGCCGATCACCCTTCGCCCAAGGCGGCTTCCATGGATATCGATACTGCCCATCAGATCCATAGCGAATATACGGCTCGGCCCAAGATTCGCTCGTACACCGCCTTTCCAGGGCAGGCACAACGTAAGAAACACGCTGGCTTGCGCACTAACCATTAGCATCAAGCTTCTTCATTTCATAAGGCATTGGGATTTAGGGAAGTGAGAGTAATAAGTGTCCTCACTACTCGGCCTTTTTAGCCAGCTCCGCCTGATTTCGCAGGTTGGGAGCGGTGGTGCGCTCGCCTTCGCTGCTAGCATTGCCCTTCTCAAGATCTGCGGCCCAGAGCGCGGCGCCGACAGTGTTGGTGAAAGAGAAGAAGATCCCGGCCAAGGGAACGAGCTCGAGAAGAACTGCCGGGACGCCGAAGCTACATAATGTTAGCGTTTCCTCTCGATGTCTCAGATAAATACACATAAATCGCCTACCTGGTATAAGCGGCTTTGCGGCGGTTAATGTACTCCTCCTTCTCCCTCTTCTTCATCTGCTTGAGTTGGAAGTACCGCGCATGCGCCGTGGGTCCGAACCGCCTGCCCTGCAGAATCACGAAAAGGATGGTACCGACAACGGGGATCATGTTCAGCGGCAGATACAGAAAGTACCTGATGATCGCCTTAGGAGTGAACCGCTCAAATGGCTTCTTCGCGATCTTCCCCAATCTGCCAATGGGGTCGTTGCTGCTCTTGATCTGGCGCTCGGTGCTAACAAGCTGCGTACATCCGCGAGACACCAGCGTGCCGTCAAAGGTATCGACGAGCGCATCATCGATGAGGAAGTTCTTAGAGAGGACATTGAAGATTGTAGAGGCTTCGCTGAGGACGAGCAGGACGGTGGTCACGATGGCGAGCGGGCCGTTGAAGATTGTGAGAACGGCGGCTTGCGGGACGTAGGTTACGGCGAACATGAAGGCCGTTACACCAACACCGAGGGAGATGGTAGGGATGAGCTTTCGGGCGAGGGGACGCCATAGGCTGCGGTGGGTGAAGAAATAGTAGATGCCCTACAGTTTTTGTTAGCTCTTTGTACCGTCTTCGAAATACGTCTTTCCTCCATATGCGACAGAGCAGCCGCTTGACTCTTTCTGTGAATTTCTCATCTTGATAGCCTTCAAAAAGCGACGCTTGAAGCTGTTCCGCCGGACGTGAAGCCACGAGGTCAAGTCAAAGGAAGAGTTTACCTTGAGAGGATAGAGATAGGCCGCCGAGCGAACCGCATCCCTGGCCAGCACCTTCGCCTGCTCAAACTCCTCGATGGCAACCTGCTTGACCTGCTCTGACATGCTGCACAAAAGTTGGTTTTTCGGGGACTGAGTTCGGAGATTCAAGGAGAGTTAATTTAGGAGCGAGCAGATCCGACTCGTGGAGAAATGGGAAAGATGAGCATCATGTTGCCTCCCGGTGAAAGTTTGTTGTTGAGCGTTTAGGGCCCCATTTTGCAGCTACGTCATTTATCCATCATGCTCCAAAGACCCGGAATTTGGAGCGGAGGGACTTTGCCCATCGCACAGGGGGTTTTCTATTACCAGCCACATTTGCAGTATGATGCGCGCGGTAACATGCAGAGACATGCCAGGAGCGATCTTTGGAGCTCGGGATTACCCATAGTAGTCTCCCCCCACTTTGGATGGTGTTTGCTTCTCCCCTTGTGAATCTTGATGATGGTACGTCATACAGCTTCAGCAAACCTCCCTTCCCCGCAAGCTCTGCTTCGCATGTGCTTGAACAGTGGTTCTAAGCTCCAAGAAGCTTGCCCTTGCATCTTCAAAGGTCCGCCAGTGGGCTCCGACGGCGCCATGCCCTCAGCTGATCGCCCAAACCAACTTTTTCCTGTTTTCACCGCCACAGGATCGCCCTATAAGGCTAAAGTTGTCGGTTGCAATACGCTCGATCGTCCCGAAACAGGTCAGCTAAGCTTTGCTGCATCTCCGCTTCCCCGCTATGACGCAGCCAACAGCCACTTGCACCGCCACCCTCAAACACAACAGACGGCGATCGTCTATTGCTAGCTGTATGTAGTCTAGGGCTAGCCGCATATGATAGAAGAAGCCTCCGTTAGCGCCACGAGGGTTCGCTATGCGTGGCGCGTTTCCGAAAATCGAGGCAAAGGGAGATTCGTGATTATTTCTGCATCGGGGAGGCTTTGCGTAGCCCTTCATGACGACATTGCTGTACAGGCTGTTTGCGGCCGTTTCGGCGTTAGCTACCGGTTGTCCCATTGGCCAGAGGCAGTTTCGCTCCAGGCTGCTCCCCCAACGCGGAAATGACGTATGGTGTGAGGATTGTGGAACCTACTGTATATAAGCCTTCCGTCCAGCGCCATTAAGTCCCCTCTACTACACTAAAGCACTTCTACACTTTGATACCCAGCAATTGCACAATCTACTCAATCAATACCCAATCAACCCCTTCTTACAACAACAACAACTCCAACATGTCAGGCACCATGGACAAGATCAAGGCCAAGGTCGAGAACGTCCTTCACAAGGATAAAGACACCACCCACACCACAGGCACGCACACCACGGGAACCCATACAACAGGAACCCATACAACGGGAACCCACGCCCCGGGCACTCACACCACTGGTACCCATACCGGGACCACTCACACTGATCCCACGGGTCCTCACAATACCCACGCTATGAACATGGCGTATGTTCTCCATTCGGATGTGAAAGGACTGCACTGACATCCCTTTAGTGATCCTCGCGTCGATTCTGACCAGCCCGGCGCTCTCGGAAACACCGGTGGTGCTCGTCACGGCACTGGTGCGCACACTGGAGGCCTAACAGGCACTGGTACACATAATGGAGGTCTAACAGGCACTGGTACTCAGGGCACTGGTGCACACACTGGAGGTCTAACAGGCACTGGTACTCAGGGCACTGGTGCACACACTGGAGGTCTAACAGGCACTGGTACTCACGGCACTGGTGCACACACTGGAGGCCTAACAGGCGCTGGTACTCACGGCACCGGTACGGGCTATGGTAACACTCACTCCACTGGCTCGGATCCTACCGGTCCTCATGATAGCAAGTTGGCCAACAAGCTGTAAGTGAACGCCACAGCTGAGGATCTAGTACAGTAGCTAATTTCAGCAATATAGTGACCCCCGCGTCGATTCTGACCAGCCCGGCGCTCTCGGAAACACTGGCGGGGCCCGTCACGGCACCGGTGCACACACCGGAGGTCTGACAGGTACTGGCCATGGAACTTCAGGCATTGGGGCTACAGGCCACAATGGAGGTCTGACCGGCTCGAGCGGTTATTCAGATCCCACGGGCCCCCACGACAGCCGTATCGGTAACCAGGTCGATCCGCGAGTTGACTCTTCCCACGTTGGAGGCTATGGCAACAGCGGCTCAGCAGGCCACACCGGAGGTTTGACTGGTACCGGCCACTCCGGTGGTCTGACTGGTGGACATCAAGGCGGCTTGACAGGTACTGGACATCAGACCTACGGCTCCGACCCCACTGGACCTCACGACAGTCACCTCACCAACAAAGCTGATCCGCGCGTCGACGCCTCACATGTCGGAGGATATGGCAACACTGGACACTCTGGAGCTGGAACTCACGCCGGTATTGGCGGCGGTCCAGGCCCAGCTCCGAACACCGCTGGCCCCCACAAGTCTGACATGATGAACAAAGCGGATCCCCGCGTCGATAGCGACCTGGACGGCAGCAAGACGTATGGCGGTAACAAGACCTCCGGCTACTAAGCGCTTGGTCGAGACGATGGATGGAATGGATGCATGGACGGATGAACTGATTTGATATCCCGGCATGAATTATGGCTGCCACTTGACGAAGGGGTGTTACCCCGAGGATGCAGTGCCTCCTCGAATATGATTGTACTGTAATATTAGGAATTGATCACGGTCTTCGATCCAATACCGCCTCTTTTCCGTCGTGCATGATGTGTCGCATTCATCGTGAGCATGTACTTCTGTAAAGGCGGCATCAGAAACCACCTCCATCGATATATCATCCAATTGACAATCTCAAGTGCCGACAAAACGCGCACTATTCACCTGCATAGCACACCCCAATCCGTGAAGATCACGCACGGAAAGAGGAGCAGAAGGCGGATGACAGAACCAAGGAGCGAAGCAGTTGAAGTACTGAGAATATGAATGGGAACGTTCAAATGTGGATGTCGTGTGAGGTTCGTGTTCACATCGAGCGCTTACTAAGCGGAAATGTCTCGCATGGCTGTGACGCAGGAGCCCCGCCATCCTCGGCGCTGCTATCAACCAATTTCGCGCCTCACAACGCCCAACCGCTATAGCACTGTTCGCAACCATTTTCACAATGCAGTCGCTGCCCGAGTCGCGTCAGCAGTCCTTTGAGGAGCTCTACGGCCCACCAGAGAACTTCCTCGAGATAGAGGTATCCCAACACCTCACCATCCGCCAGAGCTTCTTAGCTGACCCCTGGGTAGGTCCGCAACCCCATGACCCATGGTGTCGGCCGCGGCATGTACACCACCTACGAGATTGTTATGCGCACGAACATTCCTTCTTTCAAGCTCAAGTCCTCGACGGTACGCCGCCGGTATAGCGAGTTTGAGGCATTTCGCGATATACTAGAGCGCGAATCGGCGCGCGTGACGATACCCCCGCTGCCTGGAAAGGTCCTTACGAACAGATTCTCCGACGATGTTATTGAACATAGAAGAGAAGGGCTTCAGCGGTTCTTGCAGATCGTGGTGGGCCATCCGCTGCTACAAACGGGGAGCAAGGTGCTGGCGGCTTTTGTACAGGGTCAGTCATCATCACTGCGCCGACTAGGAGGAACATACTGATGTTTCTAGATCCAAACTGGGACCGTCACGCATGGTAGACATCGCTCATGTGCATAAGAACATTAATGCCTACCCGCGCGTCCAAACCGCCCACCGCTAGGCGGTCACACGACATCACGAGAATACGAGTGACGACTCGAAGAAAGAAGCAATTCAGGCCTGAGACGTCTCACTATCTTTTGGAGGCATAGTACTGCATTAAGGAGCATACGGAGCTTATTGTTGGTTGTTTGTGGGGCGCAGTTTTTCTTACCGTTTGTTTGCTTGTGGAACTTGTTCATACTGCTCCGTATACCCTTCTCTCCTCGTTGAGTCTATCCTTGTATTTACTTCTTCTGATATGCAATTGTCGCCACTTTTCGTTCCTGCTGGAGGTGGCCCTGCCATCGTAGAGGTCAACTGTGGCTCTGGACCGAACGACATCGCAAAAACCAAACAAGGTCACCGCCTGTAACAAAACTGCTTTCCGCTTGCTCTTGACCTAATAAGTCTCTATCAGCCAGCCGTAGTCGAGAAATTTTACCGGCTTCAGAATGCATGTCTCCGATGCGCTAGTGACAGAGCTTCCTTGTGAGGAAAGGCGCGGGGAACGAAAAGCAAATTTAGCGGGAACTGTGCGCCAACTTAAAACCCTCGCCCTCCCCCAGTCACACTGTCAGCACCTACATATATACCTGATAAGACTTGCTTCCGGATCACCATGGGCGTACCGTCAACCCAGGCATCCAATACCGTTATTTATCTGACCTATGGTGCATTTCTGTGAGTAATCCACTGGGCATTCGACTGCCGACTAACCTGCCACAGCGTCACCGGATGCTACATTGCATGGCGGTTGCGACACCAGTCCAAGACTGAATGGCTATCGAGCAATAAAACACAAAAGGGTCAGGAAACCACAGTTCGCCCGCGATGCTGGGTTGCCGTTACTCAGGATGACCGCAATACCCCCAGAGTCGGCATGATATGATGTGCAGCAACTAACCCCTTATAGGCGGTCCGCTCGCTCTCAACTTCATTGCATCGGGTGAGTGCATCCGTGCGACAGCGCTTCGGGCGTGAAGAGCAGCGGCAGTATCGGTATCACTTTTCGATGGACGAATGGGCAGATGGGAACATGAGAATCGTAAGGTGTTCAATCAGGTTCGTATTTGAGATCTCGACAGAAGTCGCTCGTGTAGTCGCCGCTCTTGCCTTTCCACGGTAGTGGATAGGGGGAAAGCGCTATGAGAGTTGATCTTTTGTGTGGCTACACTGCGGGCGCTGAGCTGCGACTGCGCTTGAATGCTTTAGATGAAGCGTTCGAGCTAGTCAACGCAAGGCTGAGAAGTACCGTATGAACTCGATCAAGATAATACTTGCGTGAGGAACGTGCTGCCGCTACTTTCCCTGACCCCTTCTACTATACAGACCGCTGACATAGGGACTTTAACGAACAGCTCTCGGATCCGGCATCCTTTTCACATACCCTCAGATCGCTACCATTGCCGGCGTCCAGGGCTTGGTGGTTTATGCGCTGTCTTCTTCGCTGCCATTATTGATATTTGGCCTGCTGGGACCGATCATCAGACGCAAGTGTCCTGAGGGTTTCGTGCTGACGGAATGGACGAGGCAGCGTTATGGAGTGGTCGCGGGGTTGTTCCTCAGCATCTGCACGCTTATCACCATCTTTCTATACATGGTCGCAGAATTGTCGGCACTTCAGCAGATTGTCACAGCATTGACGGGCCTAGATGGTCTACCAGCGGTCATTGTCGAATGCATCGTTACCACCATCTACACATGTAAGACAACGCACAACTGGCCCATGAATATGGACTAATAAGCCACAGCGGCCGGAGGATTCAAAGTCTCTTTCGTGACCGACAATATCCAAGGCGCCATGGTCGTTAGCCTTATCATAATCGGCGTCATCTCTGTCGGTGTCGAGACCAACATCGACCGCAGTCTAATCGAGCAATCTGGCTATCTCAACTCCAGTCTACTAGGGTGGCAGCTAATCTATATCTTACCCGTCGCGATCCTTACGAACGACTTCTTTCTTTCTGGTTTCTGGATGCGCACGTTTGCTTCACGCACCGACAAGGACCTGTGGATTGGAGTCAGTCTGGCTAGCTTGGCTGTCTGCATCATTCTTACACTCGTTGGAGTCGGCGGCCTTCTTGCTGCGTGGTCAGGAGCTTGGCCCCTGGGTGATGCGGAAAACGGATACCTTGCGTTTTTCCTCCTCCTCGGACAACTGCCGGCTTGGGTTGTTGGTATCGTACTCGTCATGGTTGTATCGCTCTCCACGGCAGCCTTCGACAGCTTTCAATCCGCTATCGTCTCCACGGGCAGCAATGATCTCTTCCGCAACAAGCTGAACATTTGGATCATCCGTGGTTTTGTTGTCGTGTTGATCGTTCCTGTTGTCGTGGTGGCGCTGAAAAGCCCGGATATCTTGCAAATCTTCCTCATCAGTGACCTAGTCAGCGCGGCCGTTGTCCCATGCCTAGTCATCGGGCTTTCGGATAAGTGCTACTGGTGGCGCGGGTTTGACTTTGTGGTCGGTGGTCTGGGCGGCATTTTCACTGTGTTTCTATTTGGTTTGGTGTACTACAGTGGTGATGCGACCTTGGCCAGCAAACTCCTTCTACTTGAAAACGGGCTGTATGCAAATGACTGGAGCGCTTTCGGTAAGACCTGCTGACTGCCTTATTATCACCTTACTTGGCTCACGCTATTGGACCATAGGTGCCTTCGTAGCCGCTCCCTTCGGCGGTCTTCTCTGGGGTTTCGCTGCTTGCGGTCTACGCATCGCTACTCGCTACATCCTTTCGCGCATTAAGGGACATCGTTTCGATGCGCTCGATCGCCCGATCCCAAGGGCGCGCAATGTAGAAGGAGAAGAGG
The DNA here is from genome assembly GCA_030770425.1 of Darksidea phi. Taxonomy (NCBI): domain Eukaryota; kingdom Fungi; phylum Ascomycota; class Dothideomycetes; order Pleosporales; family Lentitheciaceae; genus Darksidea; species Darksidea phi. The sequence goes on along the minus strand of JASJFT010000052.1, from coordinate 90,846 downwards.
ATCGCGAGGCCGAGACCGTATTGGATCGGACGATCGATAGCAAGAGTGGGAAATTCTTCTAAGGCTGATCGGGATTGAGGTGGGATGGGTAAGAGGTTGGATTTGGAGGACAGAGGTAGAAGTGGATGATGGTGCCGAATTCTAATAATGGGTGGTAGGGAGTGCAGATGAAAGGCGCAGACGGTTTCGTTATTACACTCGTTTCTACATACTGGTCGGTTGCCTAGATCTATATCTGCAGTTCTGGAGGCCTACATCAAGCAGTATCGTATGTCATCCCGTTAAAAAGCTTCTCTTTATGCTTTTATGCTCTATGGTCGAGACTTTTCTAGTATCTATAAATTGGGCGAATGACTGATTCTTTCCGCGGCACTAATTAGTAATAACTAATAATCTTTTCATCTATTGCATTCAAGCACCTCTCTAAGGACAATTAGCGAAGCAAACGGCGCATCATACCGGTTCCCAAGATATTATTTTCACCGCGGATTGGTGTGACGTATTATCCCAATTGGGAAGGTGGGGGAGGGGTGAGATCTGCAGGGGTGGGGAAAGCTTGACTGAGCTATCCCGCACAGAGAACTTTTACAACATCAGAGCTCCGAAGAAAGGCGTCGTCAGCAACCAGGCAACAGTCGCATATATTACTCGCAACTTCACCGGCGAGATTGTCTCCTCGGCACTTCCAAACCCCTAGAAACCCCCTAACATTTGTGTTCACTCGCTTCCTGCCGCTCCTCTCCAATTTGCTGCCTGTTGGAGCCCTCGACACATCACCCACTCGAGTTTCGCGAAGATGCAGATGCCAGACGTGCCAATCAACGTCCCGGTCGATGACCCGAATGCGGATACCGAATGGAACGACATCCTCCGCAAGCATGGCGTTATACCCGAAAAGCCGCCTTCACCAACGCCCATGATTGAGGAAGCATTGGAGGAGGCGCGCAGATTGGCACATGAAAACCGGCTGGAAGGCAAGGATCTTGATGAGCTAGCTGAGCTAGAGGATGATGAGGACGACGAGTTCCTCGAACAATACCGGTATGTGCCCAGAGCCGTCGCCGTGCATGCATAAAAGGGTGGCCTAACGTAGCACAGGAAAAAGCGCATGGGAGAACTGTCCGCAATTAACACAGCTTCGATTTACAACCAAGTTTACCACCTACAGAAACCGGATTACTCTCGAGATGTCACCGAGGCATCAAGCAAGGCCTACGTTCTAGTACTCCTGACGTCCTCACAGGGGACCAACCCCGAATCTCGTATTCTGATTGATATTTGGAGGGAATTGGCCCAGCGCTTTGGCGATGTAAAGTTTTGCCAGATGCGGGCGGACTTATGCATAGAAGGCTATCCCGAAAAGAACACGCCCACTGTGCTCGTCTACAAGGACGGTGATATCAAAAAGCAGATTGTAACGTTACGCGAGTTACGCGGAACGCAAACTAAAGTAGAAGGTGAGTGCACTCTGCTTTGTGGGTTTGCCTCACATACTGTCTGGCCCCTCGTGGCTTAACATCCCTGGCACACGCCGCGAAGACCTCTAGAGCTAGCTAGCTCGTGCTCGAAGGATGTGTACACACGCACTCTTCCGAAGTCAGCACATGTAATCAGAAAACCCCTGGATCTCTTGCTGACTTTCCTGCCACTTTTTACAGATGCGGAAAGGCTTCTCGTCGATGTCGGCGCTGTCCGAATGAACGACTCGCGTCTACGACGCAATATGTCCGAAGATGCGAATGCGGGCTCGAGTAAGCCAAGGCAAGGCCGGCTGGGCGGACCCGACGATGATGATAGTGATTGGGATTGAAGGATTGAACCATGTGCGAGGTGGCTCAGAGCGGTGAGCGTTACTGACGTGCACACACTTGGTAAAGCGTTCAATACGCGTCGATGCAGAAGCTCCAGGCTATTTCAATACCCTTGCACAGCGTGCAGACTTGGACCGTCCAAAGACCTGCCGTTTGAACACGGGTAAGGAAGAAGCTTTGGGTGGTTCATCCGTGGCCGTTGAGTGTAGAGAGTATGCGCTTGCACGGAACGACGGAGGGGACGCAGAAATGGTCATGAAAATGCCACCTCGGGGTAACAATACGGACATCCTTTTATTAAAACATGAATGGAGCAAGGGCTTCAATCTACCTCTGCATGCACTAGCCATCGAAGAGCATTTACCCCACCCCTATGCTGACTTTGCAGCAGTATCTAAGGATTACTGTGCAGGAATGCTACAACAGGATGGTGATTATCTAACAAGCACCCCGGTCCTCGGCGGCTTAGATAAAGGCGTTCACACAACTTTCGCAGTGCTGACGCGAGTTAAAGTCTGCTGACACGGCCCAAAAGGCATGCAGCGCCGCCCGGGCATTGCAGGGATTGTCGGCTCACCCAACATCAAGGCCATCCGGCACTGACAGCACACGCTTCCACTCTCCAGGACCAGGTTTGAGGCCTTCAAACCTTCATATGCAGGCCGGCACGCATGCTTGATCACATGGCAGGCAAACGACAAGCAGATGCGTCGTACTGCTTCCTTGGATCCAAAAGCGGCCTGTCATGGTTGGGCTAAGAGACTACATGCACGACCATGCAGCGCGGCATCTCTCTCAACAGCCAATTACGCGTAGAAGCGGGAGGGGTAGCGGCCGCTACGTGGGATCATCCCACCTTTGTCTCGACTCTGATACGGTACCCTCGCGGAAGCGTGCTGAGGGTGCTCATCCGATCTCTGCTGCCTTGCGCCATCGGAAGGACGACGTCGGAATCTCAAGGCCTCGGAAGACGATGATCCAACTCGCATAGCACTGCCTTTGTGCTTGCGTTCCATGTTAGCCACCATGTGGATAGGATTACGGCTTCAACGACTTGCGCACTGACGGCCCACGCCAAGCTTATGCTGTCAAACACCATCGAGGTTAGCCCACATTTCGTGGATGCTTATATGGGTCTCCCGGCGGGTAGGTAGGGTATGATACTGATCTGTGCCGCCTTCCACCCGTCGTCAGCAATATGGAAGGCTTTCCCCATGCACATTGCCCTTGTAGATCCGAAGACGTGGATGCTCGTTCTCGCGTTGCACATTTCTGGTATCGCAACTCCTCCAGTGCTCCTTTAGGAGCAAGTGGAATGCAGGGGAGGCTAGTGGAGTGGAGCTGTCGAGGTCTCCAGTGTTAGAATGCAGGGGTGTGAGCTGAAATTCAGGGCGAGTGATATGTCAAAAATCAATTCTACCCAAGGTTATGAATCCACGGTTCGAGCGCTTCAGTGGCCGTTCGCCAAACGACCGTTGCCGTGATTGCCATGTCCCCCTGGCCCTTTTTCCCAATACTCCATAGTCTGCCAGTAACCCATGAATGCGTGTTTGAAGCCAAACAATCAAACCCAAAACGCCAGTCATCCAAGAGGCAAAAGTATAGGCATGAAAGGGTATAACGTAACAAAGACAAATCCTTCCCATGGGCATGTATGTGTGCAGCTGGTCGGTTAGATGAGCTCGTCACCGCCACTTCTCCGTGAGCTCTCGATGGCGGCGCACACGATGGTTTCTTCGAAGACGGGGCCCTGACCGTCGCACTTTGCAGCACCCTTGAGCCGCTCGCAGACATCGGCAATGTCGACGAGGCCCTGCTTGACCAGCGGATGCGATTGGATCAGATCCCATGTCTTGTCGGCGGGAATCTCGCGGCTCTTCGTCTTCCTGCGCGACGCAGAGTGCTCTCTGTCGGCGCTGTTGATTACGCTGCCGTTGGGCAGTGACTGCACGTTGTAGGCATCGTCGGCCTCGTCGTCGGGCAGATGTGCGCCTGGGGAGGGGTAGCTGGCGGATACGGGCCGGGATGATGCGGGCGAGCCGCCGGTGGTAGCTCGCAGGATCTCGTTTTCGGTGCGGGCGCGCTGGAGAGCGAGCTTGAGGCGCTCGTTGTCCGACTGCAGAGAGTGGGTGCTGTTTTCGAGGGCGCTGAGCTTGGCCTGGAGGTCGCGCACGTGGCGCTCTTTGCGTTCGCGGAAGGCGCGTTGCCTGCAGTCGCACGGTCAGCACTCGCTCTTTCCCTCGCCGAGCATGCAGGGCAGGCGCCACGTACGCTGCCCGGTTCTGCGCCTTCCGCCTGCTCTGTGCAGGCGTCATGGCGGCTTCCTTCTCCTCGCTGCTGCTCCGCGTCCGACTCGCGCGGCTGTCCTCCATCTCGCCGCCGATTCCGCTGTCCACGCTGCCGATGGGCATGGGTGTGCCTGCTGTCACGGGGTCCGGCGACCCTTGTGTCGTGGGCACGCTGGTGAAGGCGAAGGCATCGTAGGCGGCGGGGAGAAAGTTGGGATCCAGGGGTTCCTGTGACGAGGGGGGAGGGTGGTTAGTCAACCGTCGGATGCGGGGGCTGCAGCCCTGGGAAGAGCGGAGTAGCAACATACGATACTGCGGATTGTTTCTGGGTCGAGGCCGTGGGAGAAGCCTCCGGCAGGTGGCATGCCCATGAAGGAGTAGGGCTGCGCCGTCGCAAAGTAAGAGTAGTCCATGGCGAAGGGAGTTGGGGGGGGGGGAGGGGGGGTTGCTGTTGGGTTGCTGTTGGTGTGGTGCGGTGCGTGTACGACGTCTTCACGAGCGACAGCAACAACCTCAAAGGCGTGTGTGCGCGGGAGGGCTTTACTCGAGCAGCAGCAGCAGCAGCAGATCGGCTGGGGAAGCGGGCGTGGCCAACATTTAATACAAGCGCACGACGGCGCCAGGATCTGGGCCTTTGATGCCGCCAGAAGCTCAGATATGCACGCACGTACGCTTGTCGACATCCTAGTCGACAGCCACCCCGGCTGCTGTCGAGGGCACAGACACAGGCAGACTGAACGGCTTAGGCGGCATCCGTCCTGCGCTGCAGCTTACTTAGTAGGCTATCGTCGGCCGGTCTGCATGCACCGCAGGCGCGCAATTTGCTGTCCTTTCGAGCCGTGGCGCAATTATGGGGTCGAAACGGCGGGATGAGCCCTGCAGACCCAACACACCACTCTTGGAGGCATGTGTCGTTGAGGGAGCCATGGCGTACACCAAATGTCGACGCTACTGCAGCCCTTCATCGTAGTATGTTGGCCAGAAGTCGCTCGAAACCCTGGCCAGACGGCATTTGGACCATCCCAGATATCGGCGACCACAATACGAAGCCGCTAGACGACCCAGATGCTCCTCATTTCCGCACAGCGGGGGTGACGTGCTGACTGCGGCTGGGGCAAGCACTATTCGGGGCGAGACAGTGCATAGGGCGGGAGGCTCAGGTGAGAAGGATGGCCATGACCCATAACTTAGCGACATGATCGGCTTCCGCTGTTGAACAAGGAAATGAAGACGCGTCCAAGCGTCTAGAAGGAACTGTAGGTATCGGCCTTTACACAATGAATTTCTTGGTTACTGATCACTGCCGAGCCCTGCATCCACGAGAAGAACCCTTTGGACACGACTCACACTCTTCTGGGACCCTCTCGTCGACCATCAAACGCATTCGAGCCCTTCTCTGCATGTCGCATATGCTCCCAGAAGCATCTTCTTCTCAACACAGTAATTGCCTACCGGAACTGAGCATGGGCTTGGCTGCGGCACCGACATCGCGCTGTTGTCAGCACTAGACCCTATGTCCGTAATGAAATATAGTGTTGTCGACCAACCAGCAAGACCACAGCCCATGTGTTTCAGGGCCAAGCGGTAAGTTTACAGCTCCCATCACACCAGTTGACCAGGCGTTCTTGCGGTCGAGGCTGATGGCTTTCCTTCCCCACGCCCCCAATGCCCATCTTGTTCGCCGGAGCGAGGGCCGATAGCACCTAGTGAGCTGGCTAGCCGCTCCCAGCCCTCCACTAAATCCTCTGAAAATTCGCCATCGGTATAGCCTAAAACACTTCGTGCTGCTTGGCCAAAGCCGTCCATACCAGAAAGCAACTCCAGTTCGCTGCACATGAAGGTGTATGTACAGCGTTGGAACAGCGAGCGCCTAAGCCTCTTTTGGTTCTTGATAAAGTGCGGGCTGTCCAGCCATCCCACTCAAACCTCGTTGGTGTGGCGTGCCGCCCCTCTTCGTTTGTGTCCTGGGCGGGGTAGCTGACAGGCGCATAGCCGGCCGGGGACTCTTCCGAAACGGAGTTCATTGGCGTTTTCATTCTCCGACTCCGTCTCTACGCATCAACTTTCTACCTCCTTGTAATTACACGCCTTGTAGAGCGACCGCGTCCTCAGGTTGTGGGCTTTTAGCAAGCGGCGAGCCGTCGTACACTGCCCCCCCTCAAGAATAGCCTCGGTGGGGGAGATGGCAACTACTGCAGCAAGACAGAAAGCAGTTCTTGGAGACCGCCAGAGGCTGAAGTCATGATACATGTACTTACAGGTACTATCGTGAGTTCTGCAGTATCGACAACTTTCGTCGCAATGCGCACATTCAGATATGATTGCATCCCCGTCTTCAACTCAAAGTTCAGCACACTCTTAGACTGGGATGCCGACACCGCGAACTCGGGAAATGGAAACGTTTAAGCCAGGCTCATATCCGCGGCGCAGCGGTCGCGAAAACACCTAAGCGTCGAGCCACCTTCACGGGTCCGAGGTGTTTCTAGAAAATCCCAGGTTCCTGCTAGACGAATATTGCGTTCTTACTGCATGCCCCGCCCGCATGAGTAAGAAGTCTATCTTTCGCACCCGCGCGCACGCACAGCCTCACGAAGCGCTCTTCTAACCTAATTTGCGGCGAGCACAACGGAGGACCCCTTCGTATGACTGCGTTGGTAGTCAGCCTTGGGAGAGAATGGCTGTTAAGTGCAGGGATTGGCGAGCTGAAGGGCCGTGCTGATGTGCCCGATGGGGGCTGATTTGTCGACTTAAGGGAAATATAGGGGCGGCTGAGGGGCGAGCCGATGGGGTTCAGCCTCAACGGTCGCGTTGGGTTCCTTTTCGCGCGACTAACCCGGTCTCGGGTTGCTGTGTCTAGCGGGATCGCTGGAAAGTATACACGGGCTTTGGATGCATGAGCTCGGTAAAGTGCAATTTCGCCTTCCCCTGCTGCCCCCTACTCATGCCTGCATGTTTTTCTTCGATCCACTACTTCTTTTCGACTTTGTGTCTCATCCTAAATCCCACGGACCCCGCCGCCTTGCTAAACGAAGCATGCTACTGTACTACCCGGGGACCGGCTGTTTTACAAAACATACACGGCTAGTTAACCACTGCGAAATCTTCGCCCCCCCCCGAATGTAGAACTACATTCGTAGTGCTGACGGTTGTACCACGTGGATGCTTTCGCCTGTGCATTTCCTGTGTGTGCGGCATTGTCTGTCAAGCCTCTCGGGATGACATGGTGGGATTATCTCCGGACCGGCTGTCGGATTTGGCAGATCGACTTCTCCGTTTCATTCACAAATGGCAACATAGTCCAATGCCAACCAACCCGGAACATTGGCTCGCTAGGATGGAGACGGATCTGCACATCCATCATACTCATGTCCGCGTTGTGTACTTATAGCTTCTCTCCTCTAGGAATCGCATCTACTCCAACGTAGCGAGCAATTCCAATAGACCCTAAAACTCCTTGTCTAGCAACGGCGCGCGCAACACAACAACTTTGCACCCAGTGGAAACACCAAATAACACATTTACGCTCCGCCCCATCCACCCCCGACCTGCAAATAGCTAGAGGAGTAGTCATCGTGCATATATATATCATTTAACCTCGCCTCCATCAGGTGGCCTGCCGTTTGCCTGGCAGCTGCAAGGTACCCACGCTCACCTAAGAAGACTAACCGCTTCCAGCAATAAGTGAATACCCCTTTGGGGTAGGATTATTATGTAGCATATTCCACAATCGGCCTTTATTACTTGTACCTGGAGTGGATTGCAGATTTAGAGCGGTAAACTCAGCCTTGCTTGACGCATCGTTTGTTAAAATAAGGGCGGGTCTGGTCTGTGTGAGGGCGCAGTCCTCGCAGACTAGGAGTTCTAGCGCATTCGCGATACCATCCCTGTCCCGGCGGAAGATTATCGTGGAAGCATAGACTTGGCTGTAGTACGCGAAGCAAGCTACTGATGCAAAGACGGCACGAAAGTAAGCTTTGTTGAAGCTTCGCAATGCTTATTACTTACTATGCCTGTCCTGTTGTAAAGATGCCGGCTCGCATTCACGCGGACTGATGATTTAGGCTAGCTGGCTGGCTGGAGAGTATGTGCGTTTCTTTCTTGTATGATATCACAGTTCCGGCCTAGTATTACTTCTTTCTGGGTTGGATTTGCATAGTGGGCGGCTCTTTTGTAAGGTCTGCACGAAACACAGTAGGAGTTTGTATAAGGTAGAGGTGCTATATCCTTCGAGATCATTATATGTTTTTGCACTACTCCATGGACCCCGTTACCATCTCTTTGTCTTGAACTGGTGTGCATGTGACGGATAGAGATCTTTCGGGGTTTATATTGGGTTGTAAGGGATATCCAGGACATATGGGCAGTATGACTCACGATCCACCGGTAGTCAATGCAATCTTCAAGCTTCTTATTGTGCGATAGATCGATATATCAGATTAATATCTCGAAATGGGCGTTTGGAACACGTTTTACTGGTATGCTACACCACTAGGGTAGCCACCAAACAAAATAAGCGATTCCACAGGACTCCAAGGCATTCTAGATGGACGGCCTTCTTCCCTTTCAATATTTCGGTTACCGTACCTCCATGTAAAAACTGACCCCACGTCAAGTAGGCAGCCAACCCTGGCACTCTCAATTGGTCCTGCTGATACCTTATCCAGAATCATATCCTGCAGCTCCAAAGGGAGCCTACGAAGAGAAGCCACTGTAGGGACCCTAGTCTGCGTAGCTTGGAGAAGAAGCTCGATAGCTTCGTCAGAAGGAGAATCTGTCCCATCGAATAGACGCTTAGGTTCCGTATATCTTTCGACGTTGTGATTTTTCCGATACAGGATAAGCTCCCGCACCGAGAGTATAAGGTAAGTGATATCTCTCTCTGCCGAACTGGGGGTGATCTGCTTCGTAAAATCCTTTCGGATTAGCGCAACGGCGTGCGGAGTATGCTGGCATATGACGATGGACGTCCCGCCGACCCTGACGATGTGTCCACTTGCAAAATCCCACTCTGGAAGGTTTTGTATCCCGACTAGAGATTCACCAAAACCCTGGCGCGGGAGCGCTGCTTCTTGGACAGTAAAGTCTAGGGTAACAATCCTAATAATAGCATAGGCAAGTCTCCGAAACGTAGAGTTATTATAACGACCACAGAGGACGTGCCTCCATTGGAACCCAAAGTCAGCGAGTATCCTGGAGACGAAAGCCTTGCGCCGCTGTAGGTACTGTAGGTTAATCTCCTTGCGCCTCATGTTCCAGTACAGCGCTGGATAGACGGATTGTAAGGCGTGTTTGGCGAGTATCGGCGGTCGTTCGTAAGGCTCGAAATCAGAAATAGTTATAGAACGCTGGCGAATAAGGTTGAGTGGAACACAAAGGTTGCGATCTCTCTTCTCTAATCGTAGAATATCGCCATCAAGATCAAAGGTCCAGACCGCTTCAACATGAATCCATCGACGGTCGTTAAAGGGTGTAACGACGTCATCGCGCTGATGCCAACTTCGGCCAACATGCGAGTACAAAACATCAAAGGTAGATTCTACGTCCATGAGCGCTTTATTATCGTGTATGCCGGGCGATGATAGTGCTACACACCTCTTGCTACGCCTACAAGCGTGCTTGAATACAATTGCAGCATGATGCTGTCTTCGACAGGAAAATGTACAGAAAAATAGAAGGTCCCTGGTATTTCGTGAGAAAGCGCAGGTCATTTATGACTGTATGATAGTGGTAACGTACCCTGCAAGCTAAGGTTGATATACGCTGTCATGGCGAACCGTGGACGGAAGCGAAATACTAGAACAGTTGAACTGGGCGGGAGACGACAAATTCGGTGCGGTCGCTCTGCGTATGTCGGCCGGCTTGGTAGAGGGTTACAGTTAATATTGCGGCGAGATGGTTGAGGAGAATCAATGAGGGGGGGAAGAAGGCGGGCCGTAGGGAGGGGACCGCTATGCCGGCCAAGGCTTAGCTTCCAAGCTTTATTTAAAGGGCTCTATTTGGTGGAATGTAGTATATTAGCTCCAAACTGAGATTAGCGCCACAAGGGCTGATAGGCAACAACGTTACATAAGCGTGCACTTCCGGCGGAAAACCACGAGACCATGGTCGAACACAAAGACAAAAGCACTCAATGCCCCACTGCAAATTTCGTCTCCTAACTCAACATTACGGCTACTATGCGGGAACCCATTGCTCAATTTTTCAGTGGGACGCCAGTGCCTTTTGACGGAAATTACCACGTCGGCCCGTTAAACCCAATGGCATCGGTCAGATGCATTGAGCCGTGGGTTCCTCCTAGCGTGTTAAGGGTTCTCTCGGGTAGCAATACAGCCTCGCTGGGCTTGCCCCCAGATAATTCAGTGCTCAAGCTCCCTTGAGATAGACACGATCGTTTCTCAAAGAAAGCTCTCGATATTGAAAACTGCATTCTTCTAGCCCTAGGAGATCATAAAAGAATTGTTAAGTACTTGGGCAAAAAAGGATACTGTCTCCGCTTTCAGCTCGCAGTGAACGGCGATGTCCGGCGCTGTCCGGCGCTATATGTCTACCGTCGACCCTGCTGGTATCCCGCTTCAGCTTTGATTCAAATGGTCAATACAGGCAACAGAAGGTCTAGCTTTCGTTCACGCTCGAAATGTCATTCACTACGATATTCATCCAAATAACCTCCTGCTCGACGACCAGCTCGATCTCCGGCTTTGCGATTTTTCCGGCTCTTTATTCGGGGACTTGGATGGAGCTGCTATGGAAAGCACTCGATTCTTCCTTCCGCGAGATTCCCTTGCTATGCGGAATGTGAAGACGGATCTTTTTGCTCTGGGTTCGACCATATACTACATCATGTTAGGCCGTGAGCCGTACGATACTCTGTCAGAAGACGAAGTATCGGCATACTATACAAGGGGAGACTTTCCCGAGGTAGAATCAGTTCCCGATGATCTGGTCATCATGGGCAATTGGCAAGAATATTTCGACAATGCAGAAGAGGTAATCCAAGCTCTTTCAGAGGAAAGAAAAGTAGAGTCTCTGTCATAGCATATCAAAAAGGAGGCATCTACTTACAGAAATCAAGCGATTACCAAGCAGCTGAGCTGTCCGTCAGCAAGACACCTTTGGGCAAGGTACGTGATCCACTCGAAGATGCTCAAATGCTGGCATGCGAATAACCTGCTAAGGAGCTATTCGGCAGAATCATTGGCGGTAGCCGAATTTGTCTTAGTCACAACCTTTATTCCGGAATCGAACATTAAACTGTATAGTGCAGATCAAGACACACGACCAAGCCCGGCGGATATATTCTTGAAATCCAGCCTCATTCCCCTTCCCTGCCCCACGACGCACGTGCGCAGTTTTTTAATGAGAGTCAATCGTAACGTCCTTAGCGCAGGCCAGGCCGCCGAGAAGCGTTGGCTTGAGTTCCTCGCCTCATTCGATCACACAGATGACCGTAGGTCCCGCGTTGAAGAGATTGCATCATATCACCGGCAGCGAAAGGTCTGCAGAGTAATCCAACGGCTTCAAGGAGCTTTCAATTACTGTTTTAGGCTGCGCTTCGACGAGGATGGAGAGGAATGGATCCTCCGCTTTCCAGTACCAGGAAACACCATGAGCCCATTGGCCAAGGTCCGAAATGAAGTTGCTGTCATGCACTTTCTTAGAGAGAAGACGGAAATACCTGTTCCGAAAGTGATAGCCTCTGGTATGGCTACGGGCGACTTTGTCGGCCTTGGGCCATACATCATCATGGAATTCGTCGATGGGCTCTCTCTGGACGATGTGCTTCTGGATGAAAAAGATGGGAGGATGAGGGACGTCTCAGACTCCGTTGTTGAAAAGATTTACAGGCAAATCGCCCGGATCTACCTTCAGCTCTTTAGTCACAGCTTTCCAAAGATAGGTGCCTTGTCCATGGAAGAGACAGAGTCGGAACGTGTGTGGTCTGTTACATCGGGACCGTTGACTTTCAAAATGAACGAGATAGAGAGGATGGGAGGAGTGGGAGTTGGAGGTTAGTCCTCCTATCGTAGATAAGTACATGCTCTGACAGACATGCCGCAGCTTCGGATGGCCCCTTTGACTCTACGGCTCACTATTTCAATGCTCTAGCGGAACAGAGCTTAGTTCATCTCCGCAAGAACCCCTTAGCCAGCCAAAACGAAGAAGAAGCGCGCGATGACTACAAATCTATCCACGCACTCAAGCTGATGGCCAAGCACTTTGCTATCAAACACAACACAGAGTTTCGACTATTCTGTGATGATATGCGATTTGGAAATATTCTGGTGGACAAATCGTACACGATCGTCGCAATCCTTGACTGGGAATTCTGCTACGCGGCCCCAGCCACTTTCCTATGCTCTCCGCCATGGTGGCTTACGGGAACCGAACCATTTGAATGGAATGACCGTGATCTGGAGGATTATGATGCAAGATTAGAAGTGTTTCTTGAACTCCTAGAGGAGGAAGAAGGCCGCTATGGGCTCGACCACACATTCTCTAGTCTGATGCGAGAATTTAGGGGGGACGGAACTTTTTGGTACAATCTAGCGATCCGGGAAAGCTTCCCATTAGCGGAAGTTATGAAAAATTGCTTGGATACAAGACCTTTTCAAAATCTCCAATCACCGGATGATTTAGAGGAGTTCAGCCGATGTAAAATGAACCAGCGCCTAGAATACGAAAAAACCATACGCTCCAGGGACGCAAATAGAAGAGACGGGCTGGATATCGGTGAACTGGGTCGGGAGATTGATGGGATAGCTCTTTAGCACAACATCAAGAGATGAATTGCAGGCGAAGCATTAGACTTACAAAAGATTTTAATGGTCATTTGAGCACATTTCCTGCTCACGCACAGCAAACCGCGACATTCACTTGGCTTCAGCACTTCTTTTCGTACATTACTCGCATTCAAAAAGCGATCTGCTTGATTGGTACTTTCTTCTCTGCTCATTGAAGGAGACCGTTCGTAGATACCAAATAGGAAGACCGAACGCAAACCATATGAAGACTCTTGAAGGAACAGTCGATCAACTACGAATCTTAGATACTTAGGCCTTTACGGGAGGGGGGGTGCACCTACAGGCTGAGTTCAGCGGGCGGTTTCGCGTTTGGTAATGCGGACGTTGAAGTCTTTCTGGAAGAATATACCGTAGCACTTGCTGTGCCAAGGGCGTTGAGGGTCGACGGTACAGATGTGGAAGTAACATACCTCAGGCAGGACCTTGTTCATCGCCATAAGGGCCACATTCTGTCCGAGACACTTGATCATGCCATGCCCAAAGATCAACTCCCACGTCTTCCGCATCCCTCTTACTTGCTCGTCGTTCGCCTCGAGCCAGCTCGGGTCGGAAGATCTCGGAATCCGTTCCGTAGACTTCGTTGCGCTGGTTTGTCTATAAATTGACGCCGACGATCGTGTTACCGGGTATATTGTACCCGCAGACAATGTCGCCTTCAGGTGGTGCGACACGTTCGCGAGGCAGCACCAACGGCGGATGACAGCGGAGGCCTTCGTAATGCACGCTTGGAGGTATGGTAAACGGCGGGCTTCGGATCGGAGCTGAAATGGCGCGTTTTGCAATAGCATCATCGATCTATTGTTGCAATTTTTGGTATACTGGTGAATCGTGGCTCGGAGGCCGGTAGAGGTGGTATCTGAACCGGCGACCCTGCAAGCATTCAGCGACTATAAAGATAATAGAAGGAGAAGGAAGCATACAAACTGATAGCCATTTCTGACTCCGCTCCAATAGGCAAAGTCCATGCTTTAAGAAAGTGTTCGACATGTCAGATTTCGAGTGCGGGTCTGGTGGAGGCCGAGAGGTGATGACCTCCTTGGTGGTCTTTCATTTTGTAAGCTGATTCGGCATGTGCAAGCGACATCTTACTGCTCTGATCCTTCCAAGGCCTATGGAGTGCGTATGATGCGGGAATAGCGTGCGCCTGAGAAAGGGTATCTTGCCTAGTATCTCGAGGACGTAATTGAACTCCGTAAAGAGGCTGAATTGAAGCACAATGGGTAACAGCTGCTCCATGACACTTGTGAAGTTCATGATGTCACAATCGTTCTCTACGTAACCGAGCAGCCTGCTGAAAGATATATGGGTGATAGTATCTATTGTCAGGTGACGAATCCACCTTCCAATATCGAATACTATTGTCGTGCTCGAGGTAGACGCCCAGTCGACGGAGATGCGACCCATCAGTTCCAAAACACGAGTTTCTATGATGCCCTCCAAATCGGCGATGTTTTTACCACTGTACTCTGACGTGCTAGTTCAGGTAAGACAAAGTTGGCAGGAAGTGTCTACCCCAGGAGCCATTTGGAATCACATATGCAGATGAGCCGGTCTGTGTCTCTGGCTTACGATATTCGATCGATCAGGCTCGGTCTTGAAGGCGTCATACCACGGTCCTCGTTGATATCTGCTCCGAGAACCCAAGATCCTGATGCTTCCTTCAGGGTCTGATAGAACCCTGTTCGGGCCTATTCGAGTTAGCGGTCCATACTTAGTGCTGACCTCGTGGTATATTTAGTCAAGACAGCCAGAACCTGGAGTAGGCAGCCTAGAAAGGGCCGGGAATGTTCGAGATGTTAGTGAAGCGAGTATAGACAGAGATAGCCACATAAGCGAGAAGCTACAGCGCAATAACCCTCCGGGCGGTCTGCGCGGAGGAATTGAAGTAACGGTTAAGAATAGTTTGAATAAGCTCGAAAGGATTGCTGTAAATGCGTAAGCGTGACCCAACATCGCCGATACTAGCTGGGACCGGCGATTCAGGCAACTTGGTGGCAAACTTGGTCTCCATAGCCGTCCATGTATTGTCCAAGCTGAGGACTGCGCTTGGAAGCACTTTATACATCCTGTAGATCGACTTGTGGAAGGTTTATCATGCGAGTTATCATAGACTATGTTATGATCTACGCCAAAAGAATGAAGGGCGCGACGCTTATTTTGATAGGGAATACGACTATGCTCGCTCGGTCATCCGTTAGTTGCAGATGGCTACTTGAAGAGAGAGCGGTGCTTTTGCTGGTTCAAGTAGCGTACCGAAGGCATATTGGAATGTCCACGCACAAAGTATGGCAACTTAGAAAAATGTAATCCTAGCGAACTAATAGTGAACGGCCAGCTAACCGCTCTCTCCGGCTTGGATACATCGTTCACAAAGTAGCTGACTAACAGGTGCATATGGAGCAACATCCTCGCGAAGCACAAAACTTTTCTTTTGTAGAATGATCCATGGACACATCCCAGAAGAAGCCGTCCTTTACTTCCCTTCATTCCACCAATATGCGGCGCAACGTCTGTTCATGACTGTTCGTATGCAACCCAACATCGCATGTAACGTTCTTCTCCCAATGGTATCGGATAGCTACAGAATGCAACGTCCCTTGCTTATGACAATTGCGTCTCACATGACTGGCTTTGAATCTTATGTTCGCATAAATGGGCACGCGCAACAGCTGGTGACCGTGATAATTGTCGATTGGTACCGTTGCGATTCACTGAGCATCGTCCTTAATAGATGCCGTACCCAGACTATTGGTCGTTCGTTCCAATGCTCCGGCGCTCTTGCCAAGAATTTGAGCACGCTGCCACAAAGGCAAGCATGTGCTCTTCGGGGGTCGCGGGAACCTCCCTCGTGGATTCAGAGAAACCTCGCTAGCCTCTGTAGTCTTCCTCTTGTAGCGCGCAACGGGTTTTCGAGAGCGTAAAGGCGTGCACAGCAGGTACGTATCACCGTCCAAGGGCTAAGGGGTTGAACTGGGCCTCTGGGACTTGGTGAGGGCAAATGTCCTACTTCGAATGTCGCAGGATATCCTGTTTTTGGGTGCTTCCTTGAGCTTAGCTACTGCGTGCCAGGCGGCCAATAGAAACTGAGGATTCGGAACGTGAGATCTCTCTGTTCGCCGATGTGGACGTCAGCCTTGTCGCACTACGTTGTAGGACGGCGAGCTTGCGATCGCGGTGCTCGCAAAACCAGCTCTTCTATTTCCCCCAAGCTGACAGCGGCTGTCCCGGTCCAGGTCACAGGATCGACTGCTAAGACCTAAGCTGCACCATCAAGGGTTTAGGCTCAGTGCGCTACCGCGTAGGTAACTGAAAAACAAGGACATAGTGAACAAGGAGAAGATGAAGAGTCTTCTGCCGGTCATCTTCGACGAGGGGCGATGGCAAGCAGTCGATCCGTCTGCGGAAAGTCGCTGGCTCTGCTGAGGCCATAGATAGCATTCTCCGAATCGATTCGCGAAATCCGCGAGCTCCGCTGTTGACACGCGATCTGAAGTAGGTCGTCCGAACGATGGACACGTGATATGAGTTGTTATTCGGAACTGTCGTTGACCTTGATGACTCAACAGCGGCTGGTAAGACATGATACTTGACAAAACACCGGGGCTCATGGTCGGGTGTGAGACGGTCGACCGAATGTATCGTGGCCGGAAGTGAGCCGCCAAGCATGCAAATGTTCCGTTGATAGGTGATATGATGAAATGTACGATGCAGGGTCACTGGAAACTACTTTGGCATGGCGCTAGGAGAGCTTAATTCAAGACGAAGAACGTATATATTAACAGAGAAACGTCTCGAAGATTGCCTCCACGTGAGAAGTAGAGAAGAGCTCGATCGCCGGGCCGCCATCCCCACAATTGTTGCATCTGAGCAATTCGAAACGGTTGCCTGGCGGATTTTCGTGTCGCCGCGATGAAAGGTGATGGAAAAATATCGTATTTCAATTTCCCGCGAGCGAACACCATGACGGAGAAAGCAAATTTCGAGGACGATATCGACATCATGCAAGGACCATGCACGTACTGGGAAGCAGGGCGAATGACGTATTAGCGTGTCTGCGCTTTGACCTGAGCCACGGTCATGCGCCACGTCGTGTGCATCCGTGCGCTGTCGCTCTGACATCCATCGATCGAGCGCGACAACACCAGACATCAACACTACCCTCGACATGCCAACCTAACATGCCATCCCATGTGGTTTGGATGTACTTTTCCCGATTTCTACTCGTTACATATATCGTAGTACAGACCCTTTTCCTCGGCAGCATCCTGTGTTCCTATGCCGGCTACAATGTGTTTCACCCTGGACACCAGACGCCACCCTCTTTATCTCAACACAATGATGGCTTGAACAGTCAAAGTGGTCCTACATCAGATGGTCTGAGTCTACGACACGTTTTCCATCATGGTGCTGGACAACCAGGCCCGCGAGCGCGGCGTTTAGACATTACATCGGAAAGGGTCGCCGCCCAGGCAGACGCGGCCGCTCAGCTCGGACCATTTCCTATCAAAACCGCCCCGGTCAAGATCGACAAGTCTTCGCTTCAAATTTCTCGCTCTCAAGCGCCCATGTCACCGCTATGGGTCCCGGAACATGTCCTCGGACCAGATATTGCGGACAAGCAAACAGTCATCCATTTCGCGAACATGTCCGAAGACGCTTATAAGCCAGACCGCGACGATCCTGAATGGCTTGATGTTGGCGAAGCTTGGAACAGCTCAATCCCCTTCGGATGGGAAGATAGCGGAATCCGAGGACACGTGTTCAGCGATGCCACCAACTCGACCATCGTTCTCGCAGTTAAAGGGACTACCGTAGCCATGTTTGAGGGTAATGGCACCTCTGGTCATGATAAAGAAAACGACAACCTGTTTGGTTCCTGTTGCTGCGGTCAGGGCGGACCGTATCTTTGGCGGAAGGTGTGCGATTGCCAAACTGGTACATATACGTGCGACCAACAGTGCGTTTCAGAGGAGCTGGTGAAGCCGAACAGATATTTCGAGGCTACTTTGGAGCTGTACGATGAAGTGATTCAGCTCTACCCGAGAGCAAACATTATTACTACGGGTCATAGCTTAGGTGGAGTCCTGGCATCCTTCATCGGTCTGCGGCAAGGCATACCGGCCGTCACGTTTGAGGCGTACCCCCAGGCACTAGCCGCAGCTCGGCTGGGTCTCCAGGTAGCTGGTCAGGATTCGCCGCTTCGAAGGAACACCGGCGGCTTCCATATCGGCCACACCGCAGATCCAGTCTATATGGGTACCTGCAATGGTGGCTCGAGTTTCTGTTCCATAGCCGGTTATGCGTTTGAAACGACGTGTCACACGGGAAAACGGTGCGTCTATGATGTCGTCAAGGATTGGGGATGGAGGCAGAGCACGCAAACCCACCGACTACGTTATGCTATTGAGAATGTGTACGCAAAGTATGACGAGGCTGCACCATGTGAAGATGAAGAGGTCACTTGCGTCGACTGCTACTTGTGGAAGTTCGAAAACGGAACACATACAAAGCCAACAACTACCACGACCGCGACTAGCACATCACGAACACGAACTGAAACGTGCAAGACACCTGGTTGGTGGGGCTGCCGTGATGAGACAACTACTTCGGCACCTACTACAACAACTTTTACTACAACTACAACTACAAGTACATGCAAGACGGTAAGCAACGTTTCCGTAGCCGCACGTAATACATGCTAACTGAAGCATATAGCCCGGCTGGTTCGGATGCAAGGACAAGACTACGAGCGACTCAACCACTAGCGAAGCTACAACCACCACCTGCACAAGCCAAGGCTGGTTCGGACGTTGTCTAGACCCTACCCCCACAGTCATTACAACACCAGCAGAAGCCGCATACGCATACTGGCGCACGGCCCCGACAGCTACCCAGACCCCACCATAGACTTTTCATTTCATAGTATATACATACAATACATATTGTTCCGCTTGCATACTTCTATCTCTTTCGAACGAAGACTGCACCAATCAGCACGTGCCCTTGAGGACCGGCAAGAAGCTGGAAGCTCGATAACTTACAATTCCTGGCCGCTCTTTCAGAATCCGTAGGATGGTTGATCACTTTTCGAAAAAAAACCTCCGATACGTCGCCAGCGAACCATTCCTATTGATTGCAATGTCTGTAATAGCTCTTTAAAGCGTTTCATATGTAGATCATCTTGGATGAGCGCCGCGAATGATTTGGTGAGAGCTTGAGCGTCGATGCCAGCTTCGTTTTCCACAATATCGTTATGATGGACTCGTGCTCTCTTCAAGGAGAATGAGAATAGATATTCAAACGCAAGCCAGGATTCGTTCATATGATTTTGATAAGTGCGCCCGCATGGACGGCGGCCTCAAACCCACGCATCCAGTTGCTCTCTGGAGTGTTATATCTCGCCGTTCGACAATTCGGTGAGCATGCATAGCTCAAATCAACCACGACCCGTCTAAGCAACCGGGCTAGCGAACCAATCGCTTTGAAGAACCGTTCAACGGTATTGGTGACTTCAACATAAGTCCTATGCATGAATGCAGGTTTGGGTCGATGTTGAAGTGCACTGATGAATATGAATACAGGGCTAGACAGCATTGTCGAGCTTGCTTCTTCGAACACCTGTCTATAAGCCAGGAAGAACCGATTGGCATCCCTGGTCTGAAAGCGTACCCCTCGAGTATGCTCATGAGTTACCTTCATTAATGTCTTCGATTCCATCTTCTGGACCTTCTGATGTAGGTCAGCTAAAGTGGCGGAGCATAGAAATAGAACCGACTCTCTTCTAAGGCATGTGATGTCGGTCATAATGCTCTACATAGGTATGATCCGCGTGTACTCCCAGCTCAAGTGCATGTCATTCCTTAGCATATTTCTTGAGAAAGGCTGTAGCTCTCTCTCGCCGCAGGCGAACAAGAAGAGTATGAAGAGGTTTGAGAGCGCTTTTTTGTAACTCTCCGCACCTTCGAAGGTTCTAGTGTGGTGTTGGCAGCTAGATAGGTCGGATTGAACAAGAGTGAGCACACAGAGGACATAGAAGATAGTTGGCCAATCTTTCGGCCGACCGTGATTCAACGTGGGCGCTAGTAGCGAGGCGAGAGTGGCAGATGTCTCAATACTCAACGGTTCACGACTAGCCGACTCCGATGGATAAATGCTTGGGTAGGCGCATCAGCCTCTCAAATGTGTGCCCGAATTCGCCTCTATTATTGGCACGGTTTCAGAAGTGTAAGCAGCGAGTGTATCGTAATAGCCTAAGTAGCCACCTATTTCTTCGACATTGCGCGTCATAATGAGGTAGCGGAGTACGCTAAGAATCATCCATTACTCTTCATCACTTATGGTCGAGTCTGGCTCCTGTGCGAATAGTAGCGCCTGGTAATTTGCAGCTCGAGTGAGCGTTTCCTCGGTCATCTACATATATATGCCACCGCAACGAGACGAAAATATGTCGAACTGGTTAAGGAACTGTAAGCGCGTCTCGGTGGGACCATCTGCCTTGTGCTGGAAACCAAGCACATCCCTCACAACGTGGTTATCGAGCAAGGTTGCATCAAACTCGGAGTAATCAATGATCAAGAGGAACTCGCGTTGATTCTCCCTTAAAAGCTACTGGAACGGACCTATCTAGATCGCAGCTGCTGTTCTTAGTTGAGGTACTATGGGCTGATAGGGTTTGAAGCGATCGTACTGTCAAATGCGGCTTCGATATCCTTGGTTAGACCTGCCTGTGATTGATAGGCAAAGCGCGTTTTAGAGCCATTATCATCAGGCCGCTAACATTCAGCGCAGCGTGATATTAGATGATCATTGCTTGATCTGGAGAGTACAGTGCCAGCATCCGGTCCTCACGATAATATGTTGAGCGTAGATACCCGCGCGTGTTCACGCTGAGACGCGGCGTCGTTAGCGTGTCTTAATAAGCCGAACACTCATGGGCGAAGAGAGGAGCTCACACCTCAACCATCAGTCGTTGGCACTTGCGCATTCCAGCAACTACCAACCACTATTGGAGTAATGAAAGGCTTTGCAGCAGATTGGGGGATGCCGCGGCCCATTTGCCTGGCGCAGGTTGTGGGCATTACTGCGCCTGCCATCTATACGAGTACGGACATATGCACGCAGCCATCTTCAAGCTCTCACTAACAATCCAGGCTTGACGTTCGCATACAGCCACATGGTCGTACCTCCCATCGTCGCCCATGCCCCCGAGAAGCTCATCGCAAAGCAATGGCTGCAAGCCTACCAATACGCCTCGACCTTCGTCCCACCCCTCGTCATCTCTGGAACCCTGTGCAATACCTATCTCGCATACTGTGCGCCCACACTTGGGACAAGGCTACTATATAGCTCGGCGGCAATGCTGGTCCTCAGCATCATACCTTGGACGCTATTCATCTTCGAACCAGGGATCAACGGCTCGGGAAAGTGGAAGGTACAGAAGCTCCTGCATGATGAGGGTTACAAAATGCCGACGCAGAAGGGACTGCTTCCTTCGCCTGCGGTTCACACTGCGACAACCAAAGCGAAAAAGTGGGCGGAGGGCGAAACGATGAAGAACATTGCGGAGACTTGGGCACAACGTAATAAGTGGAGATACGTTGCAACTGGCTGCGCCATGGCGATGAGTGCAACGGCAACGTACGGGTGGCTGAGCCATCTAGACAAATAAAAGCAAAAAGAAAAAAACACAACTCCAGCTTGTCTCCTCTGTTTCCGCTGTGCTCTCGCACCCTCCCAGCATCCCTTCGCCGCTCAATCGTCTGCTACTTTGACAACGATTCTACCTCGGGTTCTCTTGGACGCTACCACATCGAACGCCTACGCGCTAGTCAGCTCCGTCTATCCCAATCGCTAAACCTGAGACTTTACCTCCAGTACTTGATCAAATGCTACCGATCTATCGATCACAGCCTTCACCTTGCCCTCAGCGACTAGCCTCGTCACCCAGTCTCCCGCCTGCGTTCCTTCGCTTGGGCCGAACATAACGAACTTTCGCGGAGTACCGCCGAGCCACACTGGTCGAAAGTAATTCATGAACCAATGGAATGCAGTGAGCCACAGCCCGTTGGTGATGTCGCCAATGTTCACATAGACGCCGTCTTCTTTCAAGTATGCAGGGCTGTTTTCATACAGTTCTTGAGCCCCCACAGTATCGATGACGATATCGAGCTTCTGATTCCCGAATTCTTTGGCCAAGCGTTCATGCAGCGGCTTCTCCCGATAGTCGAACACCTTGTCCGCTCCTAGGCCCCTCACTAGTTCAAAGTTCGGCGCTGAACACGTTGCGACGATCTGTTTAGGCCCCATAGCTTTAGCGGCCTGTACAAAAATCGAGCCACAACCTCCACTTGCACCATTAACGAGCATCCGCAGCCCACAGTTCTCTTTGATACCTCCATTTTTGCAGATCAAGTACGCCATCATCCCGCCAATCGATATGCATCCCGCCTCTTCTAATGTACAGTTCTCGGGTACCACCATGACTATATGCTGCTTTGTCGAAAGGCAAATGTAGTCGCATAATGCTCCCTGGCCTTTCAAAACTGACGCGGTAGCCAAAACGCCGAATACTCGCGTACCAACGGTGAGGTTAGAGGGCACCGAAGGCCCTACGGCCGTAATCGTTCCGCTATAGTCCCCTCCAGGTATCGAGTCTTTCGGTCGAAAGATGGACGGTATCAGTCTCATCAATTTGTCATCCCCGAAGTTGAGACCGCAATATGCGACTTTGATCAAGATTTGATCGCCTGTTGGAGGCTTCGGCGAGGATATCGTGCTTTGGCCGAGCACTTGGCGATGCGAGCCGGCTCGCGAGTATGTCCATGCTTTCATCGAAGGTGGGATACTGTGAGCCATGGTGGATGTTAGGTTGCAGAGCGGCACAGGAGAGGAGTTGGGATAAATTCAAAACTCTAATCCGAGCGACTTTAAAGTCAAGAGACAATCAATTCGACGATCTGGCTGCTTCCTTCAATACTGAAACGAGAGACCAAAAGGATTACGGACGAATGCGGGGATAATTCGGACGAGGACAAACATGAGATTTTTGGCGGCGTAAACATAGGGCATACTCCTTTTCTATCAGCCTATGGAGATGCGCCTGAACTGCGTCATCGAATCTCTTTTATCTTGTGCTGAGTCGACGCGCAGTCCACTAGTGCGTTAATGACGGCTGTACAAGTACCATCGTCTGGGACAGAAGGGGCATTCTGCTTGTTGCTGCGTAACGCGGTCCTGTGTGAGGAAGCTGATTTCTACGGCTCGCGCTCACATACACAAGACACAGCTCTCTAATGTTAGAAGTGCTTTCGATCCGTTGCTTAGTTTAGCAGGTACGCAGTCCTACTTCTTAAAGCAGGCGTGCCGCTAGGAAGGGTGTTTCATACTAATAAATAACTGCTGACTCATCTTCCCAGCATAGCCACAGCGGTACGGGAAATTCCTGAGATCCGGTAGTCGCGGAAGGCATCCCGGATTTTGGTTGATGGTGGGGAGTCTTGTAATATGCGGTGGGTAATAAGGTGGGGTTCACATTGGCGACAGCCGGATAAATTAAACACAAAAATATGGGTCGGCTACATCGCACCCCAAGAAGACCAATTCCCCGCAGCTCGAGTCGACTCTCGAGCTTGCCATCTTTAGAGCATCCAAGTTAATCTCAGACGGTATCGTTCTGGCTCACCATGCCAAAGGTACTAAATCCCATCCTGCCCGGGTTCAATGCGGACCCGTCAATCCTCCGTGTGAGAGATGACTACTACATCGCCACATCGACTTTCGAATGGTATCCGGGAGTCCAGATCCACCACTCCAAGGATCTGGCGAACTGGAAGCTCATCATCAGACCTCTGAGCCGCAAGAGTCAGCTAGACATGCGAGGAAATCCCGATAGTTGCGGTATCTGGGCGCCATGTTTGACACACGACGGAGAGAAGTTCTGGCTCGTCTATACAGATGTAAAGCGCAAGGACGGCTCATTCAAGGATACCCACAACTACATCGTTCATGCGCCGAAGATCGAAGGCCCGTGGTCGGATCCAATCTACATCAACTCCTCTGGCTTCGACCCCTCGCTATTCCACGACGATGATGGAAAGAAGTGGTTTATAAACATGCTGCAAGATCACCGACGTCGGCCGCGTTCTTTTGCTGGTATCAGATTGCAAGAATGGGATCCGAAACAAGAGAAGCTCGTGGGCCCCATGAAGACCATCTTCCACGGTACTGAGCTCGATCTCGTCGAAGGCCCCCATCTTTACAAGCGGAATGGCTATTATTATATCCTTACCGCGGAAGGCGGCACTGCTTACGAACACGCATGCACGCTTGCTCGCTCCCGGGATATCTGGGGCCCCTATGAACTGCATCCGCAGAAGTATATCGTCACGTCGAAAGATCACCCGCTTGCCCCGCTGCAAAGAGCAGGTCACGGCGACATCGTCGACACGCCAGACGGCAAAACATATGTTGTCCATTTAACGGGCCGTCCAACAACGCAATTCCGCCGCTGCGTCCTCGGTCGCGAAACAGCGATCCAAGAAGCGTACTGGGACAAAGACGACTGGCTGTATATCAAGAATGGGCCTGTCCCGTCCCTTTATGTTGAGCTTCCGGCGGCTCGTGACGACACTGCCTATTGGTCCGAACAGCGCTACACCTTCAATACCGCCGATGGTTTACACAAGGACTTTCAATGGCTGCGCACACCCGAACCTGAACGCATCTTCACCATCGCGAACAACAAGCTTGAACTCATCGGACGCGAGGCAGTGGGTAGTTGGTTTGAGCAGGCGCTAGTTGCACGGCGGCAAACGCATTTTTCGTACGATGCTGAGACAGTCATCGACTTTAGCCCTATGGACGAGCGACAATTTGCGGGGTTGACGGCGTACTACTGCCGCTTCAATTTCTTCTACCTCACCGTCACCGCGCATGCAGACGGGCAGCGTGAACTTCTCATTCTTTCCTCCGAAGCGAGCTGGCCGGAAGGTCGTATTACATTTCCCATCACCTCGCAGGCCATTCCAAACGAAGGCAAGGTGAAGCTCGCGCTTACCATTCGTGGGAAGAGACTCCAATTCTTCTATGCACTGGCAAAGGGCGGAGATGCAGCATTTGGTGAGCTGCAAAAGATCGGCCCTGTCTATGATGCTAGTATCCTATGCGACGAGTGCGGCGGACATCAAGCACATGGCAGTTTCACGGGTGCGTTTGTGGGGATGGCGTGTAGCGATCTGGATGGGCAGGCAAAGAGGGCGAAGTTCGACTACTTCACGTACAAACCGGTGAAGCATGAGAGCGACAGATATGAGGTTTGAGTGTTAGAGGGTATGATGTAGACAAATTGATCGAAAACAACAAATGTGTTGAATCTCGCTACTCCGTATAGGTCACCGCGTCTCCTCCTATATCTTCCCGAAAGCAATCAACGGCAAGTGCCGTCTTCGCGTCCGCTAGCAGACTAAGTTTCCGGCGAATTCGGCGGATTTGTGTCCCTACTAATCTGGAAGCGATGCTGTTTCAAATGCCTCCAAGCGACTCCGGAGACCCAAGTGCAAACTCTTGCTGCTGTCCGAAAGCAATTCCACTTGACTAAGGCCGAGTTAGATCCACTGAGGTCATTTCAAGACCTTGCCTGGAATATATTCGATGAAAGAATCCGTACACAAATCCCGCATTGCCATCGTCTCTGCCTATCAGGCTGTTTTGGCTTGCAGACAGCAACCACACGAACTGGCGCAAGCCCAGCCAGCGAGCTCAGAACGAAATCAAAAATTCAACTTTATGGGGTCGTGCGCACTTCCTTATTACGATAAACGAACCAGCAAAGTTGAACATGGAATGTCGTGTGCCGGGTGTCAACTTGCTCTCGAAAAAGACATCATCGGCACTAGGGGCGAGGAATGGGCGTTCGAGGTTCGAGACAAAGTATATGCGCAAGATGGCTTTTTGGAACATTTTCGATGGTGTGAACAGGCGCAGCTCCTATGGAAATCGAGTGGTGAAGGTAACAGCCGGCCAACCGAGCTAAAGGGGTGCACCAATCACGAAGCCCCGCAACTTACCCGACTAGGCATGCTCTTTCCCCGTCGATCGCAGTATCCGTCACACTCCTGTCACCCTCGTTCGGAGAGGAGGCTACTTCGACAAGAGAGAATAACAAATATGTGAAATATGTTCGCCAGCGTATTACAATTAGGTTACATGCTATGCTCGCCATGCCTATTCCTTCGTCTCTCCCTACTTTTTCTTTATCCGCATAATACTTTCCTGCTCTTTCTTCTGCCCGTCTAAGCACTTGTTGCGCATCCTAACCCGCCAGCCGATGCAGTACCGGCCCAAAGAAGCCACCCCAAAATGCCGACTCCTCTTCTCCAATGGCGTGGTCTATCAACACGCTCCAGACCTTCAGCAGCCAGTACAGGCCAGAAATGCTATTACTCGAGCATTTGCCAATGTCAAGGTCGAGGATGTGTAGTACCTCCTCGTCGCCGTGCTCGCAGTATACCACGTAGAAATTCCAGTCGTGGCCAACCACAGTGAAGCCCAGTTCGACGAGGTTTGCGATGGCCTCAAGCATCCCCGCCTCCTGTCCCGTTGCGCCGTCTCACGCAGACTCGCTGCTGTGAAGATACTGAGCTGGTATGCTGCCTTTATTCTGTCGCCGTTCGCATACTTCACTTCGCCGCCCGTGAAGAGAGCAACCTAAGCGACGTTGGGGTGACTGAGCTGTGAACGTCTCGCCTTTCCGAGGTGCATGTACAGGTCTTTGACGGCTGATGGCTCATCCGGGGGGTATCGAACAGCATAGTCGGCTTTGCGATCGTGTAATTGGGCTTTAGGGGCGGTTTGCGAAAGGATACAAATGCAGAGGCGATGGTCTATGATTTGCTATGGCTTGTGAGCACTTCCGCCAGACTGGGAATGGGAGGCGCCACGTACACATTTTCTAGTAGGAGCTTGCCCTTGGAATACCGTCACAGGGCTAACCTGAACACCGGCTTCCCTACATGCATTGACCAGGCATTCTCGTCACGCAAGTTTTCTTGACATTTTGCCTATATGAATATCCTCTCTACCATGACATATGCACGTTGTTCGACCGCGTTATCGCCGAGCGTGGAGTAAGCACCCCGATCCACCGGCTGCGGGCCAATTTCTCTCTCGTCGGTTTGCAATCGATTCCTGTATCCGTCCAGAGTGACTTCAGGCGTTCCTGTGTACAGCATGCATACACCCCTTCAGCGACGTGGTATCCACCCCTTCTCCAGCTCTCTGTGATTCGAAAGGACAGCGCGGTTACTCTCGCCAGCACAGGCCGGCCGTCAGAAATAACTTGCGTCTTGATTGGAGGATATGCGAATGCCAGCGATGCAATCCTTTCTTGCGTTGGGCTGCTCTTAGCTGTGGAGAGGAACTGCTGCTGTGACTGCCCCGGAGGGCTAAAGGTGGTGTGCGCAGTCGACTCGAACGGATTAGGTTGTATCGAGACTGGGGCCGGAGCGTTGTTCGTCGGGAGCACTTTCAATATAGTGTGCCTCATCGTTCTGCCGCTGCCGCTTGCTGGGCTGGAGTTGCGGGCCTCAGACGTGGCCGTGCTTGCGCGCTTCCGCTTCAGCGGTGAGGCATCTTCGAGCGGCGACGGTGTCGGTGGGAGCTGATCAACCCAAACGTTTGACGCGCGATAATTGTTCGGAAACGAGAGGAGATACCGGCGGCTGTTTAATGTCTATCAGGGAGGAGGAGAGGAGGCAGGGATCGGGTGTTGTTGTTGGGCTAGCCGCCTTGGCGTAAGAATGCTAATCCCCCACGTACACTCGCGATGCTCTTCTCATCCGTCGCATCAGATCTCCGCTTTCATATCATTCTGCCTCGCCATGATTGAAGTCCCGAACACCGCTCAAAGCTTCGTACCGGTCGACGGATGTCGAGAGTTTAGCTACATCAAAGTTTTCTTCCAGCAGCAGGACAGCATAGTGACATAATCCACCGTACGGTAAGAGGTTGTGCAAGCGTCCTGCTATTTATGGGATGAATCAAATCTAGCCTGAACTTTTGGCGATGCAGTATTAAAGTCTAATAGTACGTATACTAAAGACAGCTAAATACAAACGGGCCAGATACCGCCCCCTGCGATTTTGGCATTACCCACTGCTGCCCTTCTACAGGTCTCGAGACCTACGCGTCATCCACCTCGATGATTGGCCCGTCGTACGTCTTCCTCGCATACAACATGTAGTACACCGCACTGAAGATGGTGATGAAGCTTGTAACCAAGATACTCCAGTTCATTGTCGCAGGTGTGACGTCTTTGACTGATGGCCAAAAGGTGAAGAAGAACACGAAGCTGAGGTATGCACATGCAAACGTATTGTTCGCTATACCCAGAATACCCGGGATACGCCAGGGGCCCCAAGAAAGCGTTTTGCCTGTCGTATTTGTCAGGCTGACTTCGCTTCCAGAGGCATTGAGGGAGATGATTCCGCCAGTGGCGCGGCGGTAGAGCAGGAGGGACGCGACGAGCAAGTAGCTGCAGAAGATGCCGGCAATAGCGACCGAAATCACGCCGTTGAAAGCGGTGGCGGAGCCGATGTTGACGAACGAGAGGATACAGGCGATAACAGTGGTAGCGGCGATGGCGTTGACGGGAATGGAGGTGCGGGGGCTGAGCTGGAAATTCGCTTAGTCTCAAGCCTTTTTCTAGTTAGGAAAGAGCTTACCTGGCTCAGGGTGCGCCATCCAGGCAGACCTCTATCTCGAGAAAACGCCCAGAACACACGAGACGAAGAAGCCAGGGTTCCCACGGCGCAGCACGTAGAAAGGATCATCACAAAAGCTGCCATGGCTGCGGTACCGGGGACCGATTGCACGGCATTATGGAAAATAGCGATGAACGGGAAGGAAGGGTTCGCTTCTAACGCTGCGTCGATATCGCCGGAACGGAAAAGCATGGTAAGCATCATGCCAAAGCCGAGGCTGCCGTTGATAAAGATTCCGGTCATGATGGCGTGTGGAACAGTGATGGGGGCATTTTGAATCTCCTCAGCCATCTACCAAAATTAGCAAGAAGTCAAGTCGTCAGGGGGGATTCTCTCACATGGATAGCGCCATCTCCGCCAACAAATGCGTACACAGTTCCCATCATACCAATACAGAATGAGAGTCCTTGGGTATCCCAGCCGCCCTTGTTGAGGAAGGTAGTGAAGACCTCTTTGGCATCCTCACGCGGTCCAAGGGTGAGCAGCGGGATCATGATACCGAAGAAGCCCAAGATGTGAATGATGAGAATCATGCCCTCAAACTTTGGTAGGAGCCAGCTGGCGCCTGTTGTGATGATAACACCGAACGTGATGATGGCCCAGAAGAGAAGAGTAGCATGCCAGTTCTGAGGGACATAATTGGGTTGAGTGAGAACGAGTATACCTTGGATAAGAGAGCCAGTCAGGTAGGCCGACGACGCAAGTGTGGCTTGCCAGCCCGCAACAGTGAGCCATCCTAAAGAAATGAGCTGCTGCCAAGAAAATGGAAGAAGTTGCATACCTGAGATGTAGCTGAGGACTTTTTGGTATCGCCGAGGTGCTAGCATGGCGACCCAATGGTATTGCCCACCAGATGTCGGCGCCCTATCTCTATCAGTTAAAGACATGCGGATCAGCAACGATATGCCTACATCGATACCAATTCAGACAAGACCACGAAGACAGATGTTGTGCCCAACCAAGCGACGATATAACCATAGAAGACACCGGCAGGGCCACCACTACTACGTTTTAGTATCGCACGCATTGTACAGCGGCGGCGCCTTACTTTTGCAACCCAACGAGGAAGAGACTATGCGACGTTAGTGTTCTGGGAGCGGAATGGCGATGAATTACTTACATCAGGAAGCCTTCCCATGTTACAAGAACGGTGCAGCTAAATCCCAGGATTGAAAGGAAGCCAAACTTTCTCTAGCGAGACAAATGTCGTCAGACCGGGAGGTGTTCAGCAGTTGGGCGTGCAGATGGCTTGTACACACCTTCAGCACCGACTTTTTCCCAAGCCGTGCTAGAGCCGCCTCGTCTTGGTTGGTGGTGTCTCTACCGCGGACCTCACCCAGCTCAATCGATTCCTGCTTACCCGCCATATCTGTTCGAAAATGAGAGACAGTTGGTGGAGAGAGGGCAAAAGGCAATTGGGGAAGCGTGCAAGAGAAGGGTGCCTTAAGGATGATGGAACGACGGGAACGACTGCTGACTGCTACGCCGCATGCACGACAGCGCTAAATAGATTAACAGGGTCCAGCCGCGTCGGCGACAGAGACAGGGATGAGATGCAAAGTGAAGGTCGTCCACGTCTCTTGCGAAGCGAGGGGCGAACACCCGAAGCTTCTACAAGGGAGTGGTCCCAGCACCGCGCAAAGTGCAGATGGGTCCAGGAATATATGTCGTCTCATGTCGCCTCCGCTGACATGGCATCCTGCTTTGTACTAGCCGCTACATCTGCGGTGAATGCCGTGGCATGTTCATCGAGTCGGTGCTACTATGGAGGTGTGGTGTGATAAGCCGGTACGGCAGATGCCAGCCGTTAGCACTAGCGCGGAAGGACCCAATGAACCGTGCTTCTCCACCCTCTCCCCGGGGTCGTTGAACTTTATTCTGACCCACTCGGGTGGGGCTGCCGCTTCGGTCCAATAAGGAAGCTCTCCCGCGCGGCCCTCCTGCCCGATAAGGGAGCCTTCGCCTGTGTAGCGGTCTCGCCCGAGATGGAAGCTTCCTCGCCTGCAACGTGCACCGATAACCTTCAGCCGTCCTTCGCTTATCTGTATCACAACACAACGCCTCATAAGCCCACCCTCCTCTCCCTAACGCATGAATAAGATTGGCGTCGCCTCATGACGGCTGGCGGACGTACCGCATCGACTCGCTCAGATGACAGGACCACTGGTAGAGCATACATTATACATTCTGGGCGCTGAGGCTGACCCAGCTTGCTGTCACACCGCCGTCAAGTGCGTATAGTCGGTGCTTCGGCTTACGCCCACGAGATGGAAGGTTTGGTAGCCAGATTCGCTGCCTTCTGGACGGCGCAGTTGGCGACGCATGCGGGCGCCACTGGATTTTGGGGGAGGAACAGGATCCTGGATATCTGGACCGGGCACCCTCAATGCTAAGCCATGGGAGAGAGCATACGCCTTCAGGTCTGATTCTGACGATCGTCCTTTGAGCCCTCACACAACGACTATACGACTATACAGCTTCTCGGTACCGCCCTTGCTTTCCATCACCTTTACACGATGCGCTCCGACCCGGTCATCGTCAGTGACACGAACCGGACGCCCATAGTTCAGATCATCACGTGGCTCGCTTTAGCCACTAGCGTGCTTGCCTTCTTTATTCATGCGGGCCTCAAGTTGTACATTTCGGATTCGCTGAGCTTAGAGATTGCTGCAGGATTCTTCGCACTGGTGAGTAGTAATCCTAAGTAGTGACACGCAGAAATAACACTCTTCAGCTTTTTTGCGTTGCACAATCACTAGCGGTGTCTATCAAATGTACAGAGGGGTTCGGAAAGCCACTGGATTCTCTAAGTCCAGAGACGGTCCAGTCACAGTTCAAGGTAGAAGCATAATTACGAATACGTTGTGCTTCGCTGACAATTACTAGGCGGAATATGCAGCCACCATCCTTTTCATCCTGTCGTTGTGTCTCTCAAAACTGGTCATTGTTGCATTCATCAGAACATTGACGCCAAAAACTAGCCATCGCCGGATTAACACGGTGTTGGGGGGAATCACTGTTCTATGGACAATCGCATCGATTTTCTCGGTCGCATTCCAATGCGGGATGCCCCATCCGTGGGATAAACTATCTGACAAATGCTTCAATCGAGTGAGTAGTCTTCGAAATGTGCTCTGGGCCGAGAATAACAGCGATAGCTCTATTGGTGGTATGCGGTCTCTGCGTTCAACATCGCTACAGAAGTAGGCCTGGTTGGGCTCGAATCTGCGATAGCGATTGAACTGCAACTAAAGCGGGCGCGAAAGATCATGATCATTACCATCTTCTCATGTCGATCATGGTATGGCTAGTCACCTGTAGAGCAACCCTCAGCAGCTAATGCTCACAGCGTCTCGGTTGTTGTTGTTCTCCAGCTCGTGTATTTTCACCGCGAAAGCACCGGACCGGTTCGAGACGATCTCTCTCTCGGATACTGGCGTTCGGCCGTGTGCGAACAGGCCGTTCAAAGCCTTGCCATCGTCACGACTTCTCTTCCCTACGCGAAGATGTTGATGCAAAGCCTCGACAGTGGCATGATGCGCGTGGATGACACACGGCGGCGCGGAGAGAACTTCTCCAAAGACAGCAGCGGCAGGGCCTACGAGCTACTCGAAATATCTCGTGACAGCGCCAAACAAAGGCAGGCTGTGACAAAACAAAAGTCCGATTCCGAGCGTACACTTCGCATCGCTATCAGTCAGACTAAGACATGGACTGTTGAGAGGGAACCCGCGATGAGCAGTGAGATCCCTCCAGAGGAAGAATTAGGGCTAACCCTCCCGGAGTTTTTGAAACACTCTCAATCTTAATGACTCCGCATATTTATCGGCGTTGAAAGAAAAATCTACTCTTACTAGCGCTTGATTTTTCCGTGGTTCCATCAACTCCATCTATAGCATATTGGTATCGAAGCTTTATTCAATGAGAACCAATTTAGGAGAACCAAGACTCAAACCCAATTCATGCTTATCGTTATCCGTCATTCACTGGACTTGATGTTCTTGAGCGAGTGATGTACAAGCAGAGGATGCCTGCTTCGGCGGACAGCAAGTTTCAAGTCATCTACATATTCGACGTTGAACTCCCGTTCCTCGTCTATTTGGATCCTGCACGGAAGCTCTCGTACAAAAGCTCCGGCCGCAATCCGGTGCTGACGGTGTGTCATCATCATTCTGAGGGAGCCCTAATTAAACTATTTGGCCGAAGCTGATACAATACAGCCGCCAATCATATCAAGGTTTAATTGCTTCCCCGTCTCCCTTCGTAGCTCTACCCAACGCGCGGCCTCGCCAGCACTGCCGAATCAAACTCGTCTCTCCCCATCTCCCTAGAATTGCTCTAGATATCTGCCTTGTCCTCTCCATCTCCATCCCCGGTAGTGAAACCCTTACTGCAGTCAAAGGGATCCCATCGCTCAACTCGCTTACGTACCCAATCCTGTGTCATCAGTTCCCTTAGCCAATCAACGCCTCTTCTGTACAAACTTTTAGAGGGTTAGCAAAATCAAGGTTATCAAGATGAATCAGGACTGCAAGCGACATGGAGAAGACTATCACTACTAGTCCGGACTGGAATGGCACTGTAAGATCAGAGAGTGCCCCGTAGTCTTTTTCGGTGGTCGGATTTTAAGTGGGACCTGAAGAACGATCACAAAAGGTCGGCCTTGGGGATAGCAAAGAGGTTGTTCGACGCAAGCGCCTCTATGCCTGTGGGTTCGATGTCTTTCGAGAGCTGGACTACAACTGTGAGAATCCGGCGACCATGTTGCAGCTCGTATGGTTAAAGGTTACTCTGCGTGGAGCTACAATAGGACTGTTCGGAACCTGCTCAAGCATGCGCTTCTTTCGGAAACCCTGGAGGCTAGTCTGTGAAAGCCTAAGTCCTCAGTATGAAGTTACCTGCACCGAGTTATAACGAGTTCCTACTGTGAAGAGCAGCATTAGGCACCAGTTGGAGTTCTTCTTCGCTGGAGTCCCGACTCTAACTGAAGGACCGGCATTCGGATAAAGTTATCAGCTCGTGTAACGCCCGCTTGGGTTTGTTTTGGGATCGCTGTTGGGAAATGCCCGGTCTTGCTGCACCAGAAGCTGCCCACACGAATTCTCCAGCTTCTTGTATTCCGTCGTTATTACGTTTTCGTCAGAGTAAATGTCACGATCCCAATCTTATTCCCTGAAGTTCTGCAGTGTATTCTCAAACTATGGCATGTGTCCACGTCTCTTTGGGAGGCGCTGACCGAATACATAGGATTTGAAACACTCGCTCTGCAAGAGCAAAGATACTAGTCTGCCTTGGCATGTTCCTGAAACATGGCTTTCTGGAATTCTTCGTGGAGACGCAAAACGCCCGGGAACATCGGGGGCAAAATCTGGCAAAATGCGACTCCACAAAGACCAGCTTTAGGGTCTATGTACTGCTGCGCGTCAACAAACGTCAATATTTAATCCCGCTAGCAAACTCACCCATGTCATACTAGGCACACCTCCCCAGAAGTAAGTGCCCTCCGACATCCTGCCTTCCTGACCTTGCTCGCAGATCAGACCTGCAAAGCTCCAAGTCTTTTCGATATCTCCCGGCAGACTCATTCCAAGATATTGACTGTGTGCTGGCGACGAGCGGAGATACTCATTGAACGCCCTCTTACATCGCTCATCTAGCTGGGGCTTGAAAAGCTCGTCGTACGATTCTGGGGTGAGGAGTTTGGGGTCTCGTCGCAACACTGCCTGCAAGAATTTGAAGTAGTCGGCCGCGCTCCCGAAGGCGCCTCCTCCACCCAGACAGTCCGTGCCACCAAACAAAATGTCGAAGTCTGGGGCATCTACCGCGGGACCTTCTCCAGTTTCGCTAAGCGTGCTCAAGGTTGCCATGCGGTCTTTCATATTTGGCTTTTCCTTGGGATAAAAGGTAATGTCCTTAATCCCTAGCGGGTCGAAGATTTTCTCGCGCATGAATTCCTCAAGGGTGTTGCCGGTGACACGTTCGATCATCTTGCCTGCCCAGTCTGGGCCGCCGCTGTATCGGAAGCTTGTGCCGGGCTCGAAAAGAAGCGGTAGCGTGGACTTGTCTTCGACGGTAGGACCGGTCCACGGTTCCTCACCTCGGCTCTTGCGCCATTTCGCCAGAAGGGGGTTGAACCAGTCGTATTCGTAACCAGAGGTATGAGAGAGAAGCTGTCTGATCTTGATCAGCCGTTCTTCCAAATATTCAAGTCGTTGAGTAGATAGCGGAATTTCTTACCGGAGTGTGACTGGAGTTTTGTGTTCTTCAAATATTCCTTCGTTCTTCTCGTCGTCGAAGCCTGTCATGATGCCATACTTGCCCACCTCAGGCAGGATTTCTGAGACGGATTTATCCAGATCGACAAGGCCTGCTTCTACGCCTTGCAAGCAAGCTACGGCAGTAAGCAGCTTTGTCATGGATGCAATGGCGCATATCGTATCGAGTTGGAAGGGTTGAGTGGATCCTTCTTTGAGCGATGCGACGCCGTCGGCTTTGGAGTATAGAATATTCCCTGCAGTTGAGAAAGTTGTAGGTAAGGGTCAATATTTCGGAAATCCATCGGAAGTCTTACCGTCCTTATCTCCGGCGATGAGTGCATATCCCCTGATATCGCACCAACATCAGTAGGAAGTCTCATGTCTATTATTCGTAGTCGCGAATTTACTTACGGCAAGATCTTCTTCTTCAGAGCGTCTGTGTATGCCTGCTCGAATGATAGCGCTGGAGCAGACGCCAAATCGTCGCGTTGAGTGACCTTCGTTTCCGAAAACAATGCCATATTGCTTGCTGATGCAGACGCTGACAAGGTAAGCGATCGACGAAGATATAAAAACTATGGAAATTTGATATCCTTGCAATTGCACATGCTACCGGGGCGAGAGCGGTGACGCAGGTATTATACCCATGATTGAGGATACCCACATACCAGAGAACAGTTTTATAGAGCTTTTGGACTGGGCGTAATACCCTGAGTGCGCGTCATAGAGGATACTTCCTTATTGGATAATAAACCAGGGGACCCACTATTAAAAAAAAATAGTGCGGGGAAAGGGTGTGGGAGGGTGGGCGTAATACCTAGAGAGCCAAATAACTCGCTCGGGGACTGGGCGTGCTAGAATGATTGAGCGTAATAAAACAGTGGGCGTATTAGACGGATTTTACGGTAGTCGTGGTCGCGAGCGCAACTCAGCACTCGAGCCGTTGAAAATGGAATAGCTCGGAACAAATTCATCCAATAACCGATTGCCATCACACATCCAACTGCTCCAAAGCAACTGTGCCCCAATGTCGCAATTATACCCCAACGTCACCACTGTACCCCAATATCATCGCTGTGCCTTAATATTACAACTGTGCCCCAATATCACAACTGCAAGGCAACATTCATGTAGAAGATACACCCTGGTAAAAGTGACTCTTTAATATACACAGCAGGTGGAAATCAGCTTAGCGTAAGGGAAGAAATCGAGCTACGTAGTGCTACCACACCTATGGTAGGTACCTATGCGACAGGCATGTGGCATCCGTTGCGAGTGCGTTCCGGCGCGACCGTACAGGCCGAAGCAGATGATCAGAAAGACCATTCAAATTTCTCAATACACTATTGTGATGGGAATTGCATAGGTACACGACGCCGGTGTTGCCATTACTATCAGTGCCAACATTCTGGATTGACCAACTATCTTCACCTATAGTAGGTTTCATGAGTGTTGGCTCTACATCGCCCAAGCGTGAGATATGTCCGCATAGTTCCTTACTCCTGCAAAAATGTCTCTAGGTGCTTCATATACTCCTCCCGACGGTCAACATGGGAAAAATGCGCTGCTTGTTCCATCACAACCCACTTAACTTTGTCGATGTGATCGAAGAAAGGTTGCATAGCTTCCTCTTGAGCTTCATCTTCAATTCCATTGATCAGAAGAGTAGGAACCCTGATCTTGTGCAGCAGTGGTATAGATGTCCAGTCGCGCAGGGAGCCAGAAATGTACAGCTCGCTCGGGCCATACCTATATATGCTTTCAGCTTCACTTTCTTTGACCGCAGAATATGAACTTACATAGTACCGTAAGTTGTCGAATCTTTTGCAAACCAGTCCAGCGCAGCTTGAACTTCCTTGGGTGGCCACGGCCGAGCAAGACTCAAATGCCTCTTGTAGAACACCTCCACAGCTGCCTCATACTCTAGACTTTCGAAGTTTTTGGTTTCTTCAGCGCGATCAAGAACGTCCTGAACGTCTCTTGGCAACCGCTTTCTGAGTTTTGTGATACCCACCCTCCATGCGTCCATGCTGGCGAGGCTGTTTGAGATTATCAGCCGTCGAAGATTCGCCGAGCTTGTCGGTGTCGCAGCCCAGACTGCCGCCAACATGCCTCCCCAAGAGTGGCCGTATACATCGATAGCTCTTTCTTTCAATCCAAGATGAGAAAGCAGGTTGTCCAGCTCGCTGTGGAACAGCTCCACGGACCAGAAAGCTTCATCGCCAGCTTTTTCCGGCAAGTGCGTAGATTTTCCATTGCCGATCTGATCGTAGAAGACAAGAACTTTATCAGGCGCAAGGTCTTCTAATGGAAGCAAATAGTCGTGACATGCTCCCGGGCCACCATGGATGACAATTAGTGGCACTGCCTGCTCGCTGAGATTACCAACAACCTTATGCCACGTTTGGCATGGCTTTTCAAGACCAGATACATCGAAATTTGCAGTACCCTCCGACATGATGGAGGGAAACGAGGCAGTTAATAAGTTCAAATTATTCGAAGGTCGAAGTTGGGTAAGGAAAGAGAGTAAAGATGACAGCTAGACAGTTGCTGGAATTTCCGGCGGATAGACCGCTAATGGATGCCCCACATTGTATGACAATGGTACCCTTGTTGCCGCCCACCGTCTGTGCTGCGCCGTTTGCGCGCAGGCACACTATGCCTGAAGAGTGAGTTTCTCGAAAAGTCCCGGTTTGACCTTCTATTTGTCTTTCGATAAGAGCCTTTTTCGCGACCAGGCATCTATTACTCCCCATTTGACACACACAGTGTCGGAGCCCGATAGCAGCTCCTCACTTGGGAACGCGGAACGTTAAAAGATGGTTAACTAGTACTAGAGTATTGTCAACTAGTTGCAGTGGGCGACGAACCCGCAATGAAGCTCATAGTATGGCTGCAGGGTGCGACTTTGAGCTAATACAAATACCGTTTCTGACGATATCACGATGTATATAATGCCAATTGAAAAAAAGTACAGGACGCCATAGCCGCTCAATGAATAGAGGATAGATACGATAGAGATTCGTAGTAAGCTACGGACGCACGTACAGAAAGACAATGACTGCAAAGTCGATGGAGTACCGCCACGGCAGACGCCGATTAAGCGATGTTGTCGACGGGAACAGGGTGACCCTACGGACATCCCCTAGGCATGGAAATATCTAGGGCGGGGTCCTATGACCACACTCACGGGTCAGGATGTTGATGGGGTCTCGGAGTTGAAGCCGTAAGGTGGATACGGAACCGCATCCAACGGGTGGGGCACGGGGCACGTGGCAGGCAGGCGTCCCTGTCCGAGATCAACGTGACAACCCAGGCTTTGCTGGTTACTGTTACGGGCCGGCCCATGTTGGGGGAGTTGTTAATGGCAGTTGTTGGCGGGCACCCAACAGCCCGATTGAGGAAAGCTGCAACGCTACGCGCGGCACTAAGTGGAGACTAGCATCGCACCAACGTTGTATAGGGATTAGTACGGCTTGGCGGTATTTAACTAGTACTGAGGGCATGAGATGACACGTTCTTTTGACGTTTTGGTGTTGATACTCGGCGTTGATTTTGAACGATTTCTGAAGGCTGTGTTGGGTCTTGTTGGGATGTCCGTTAACGACGTAAGCCACAGGTGTGGCGCGGAACATCAGCATTTGGGTTTCCGCCGGAAAGAATTCTCGCAGCGCCTAGTACGCAAAACGAAAACTTCCTTCACAGTTCTTCCCGACGACGTGCGGCTCTTTGCGCCCATTCCCCAAGTTTGCTACAAAATTCATCGTTATGAGAGGCCGAGTTGCCAAGCCGCGGCGGACCCGTCGCTCACGCCTGAGAACCCCCAACTTCTTGCTGTTGCGGGTAAGGCCGTAGGCATGCATGTCGGCAGCATCACAACGAGCAGTCTCCAGTGAATGGAGAACTCGCGCAAGAAACGACACCCTTGCGGTCCGATGAAACGACAGCGCGACACGGTGTCCCTCTTTATCAGCGAAGACGCGGACCGACACAACGACCATGGATTTGAGGACGAGAAAGCCGAACAAGCAACTAAGGTACGCGTCATTTGCTCACCCAAGTCATCGACTAACGGAAGAGCTCGTGCAGACGGCTCGTAAGCCTCCCAAGCGTCGAGAGCCCTCCCTCTTTGAGCCCAAGGTCGCCGTGCAAGAGCAATGCAGAAACGGCAGATCGGTGGCGACGGCGACGGCAACGAACACTAGCTAAAGCGGCGCCGTCTGCTCCCCCGGAATCTACGATCGGGTCGACAACAACAAACACCCCCTCGACAACGACAGCTAGCTTTGTTACCCAGGCCTATAAGGATGGTATACTCCATCCCGTCTCCTCTAAAACCTCCTACGAACCTAGAGGATATCCGCAAACGAGTCGCCAAGTCGCGTGAAACCGCTTCCCCTCCCGAATCATTATACAAGCGCTATGTAATCACAGTTGCGAGAGCCACCAATGAGGCTACTATGGTCTTCGAGGTGCACAGGAGGCTGCTGAAGGAGTATGGCGGCAAGGGTTATCTGAGAGCCTTTACCCAGCATTCATGGGCTTCCCAAGGAGTTGGCTTCAACAATGACCTATATGCTCCACAGCCCGATTTTGCCGAGGGGCCCAGGATGGAAGAGTACCGCCCATTCCCGGTTGACGAGCATGTCAACGGCGCCGTTCTTTACTAGATGAATTCGTTGCACTGGCGCTGCCGCATTTGGCTGGGGGGCTGGGGGTGGAAGGGACGTGGAAAGGATACGGAAGAAACGAGGTTGCAGAGCGCCTAGGATGGAGCCTCCTTGTTTATGCGAGGAATTAGGCCCTTTCCTATCTCAAGAGATTTTAGCGACCAGATCTCGACAAACTATGTAGTCATGTGAGTTCACATGCTCATCTGTAAACACCCTTAGCTCTTTCTCGTTCAGTATACTGAGAAGTTTTCTTGTGATGAGCAGGACACAGAACAGGACACAGAAGGGTGAAGTTAAAATTGTAAAAAGGTATCGCGCAAGCTATCAATGATACGTGTCTTTCTATATGACTGAGGGATGTTAATACAAAGAGGTTGGATGTAGAAGTTCAGCTGCACAGCCCCACTACTTCGCGACACATCCCGCCGCTCATTCGATGGGGGACAAGGCTGAAGGGCTGTGTTCACTTATGGTTTCCAGTACACGGAGAACTATATTAGCTTGGATGCGCCTCGCTTGTGCCATTAATTCCTTTACAACATCCTCAGCCTGATTTTGTTTCATTCCATCACCGCCGGAGACTCGAATCAAACGATGAATCCAGTCTCAGCCTCGCAAAACGCGATACCCATACACCTCGATCAGCAGGACCCCTCACCCACAGCTCCGTCCTCAAATACCCAAAACAGAAACGACATCTTCGCGTCAGGCTTGAAGGATAATAAGCAGCCAACAAATCGCCGGCAATTCCCGTTACTGGTTGATAATACCAAATCTTCGCGCACTCCTCCACCCAGTCATCCTAGTCTCCAGTGTAGTCCCAATGGAAATTTACGTGCGCGATCTCGACGAAGTGGCTTTTCTGCTGTTTCTCCCCCACCCGTGGAAAAGAAAGGCACCAATCGAGCCCGGAAAACTCGTGTAAGGTGGGGATCCGCTCCCGCTATTGCTCAACGCATTGAGGAAAAGTTGTGGAAATACAGCGCTGCTTATAGCGCCAACTGGAAGTGGCGGCTATCACCTGAAATTGTTAGCTGGCTGCTCAGTGCCATTTGTATGGCTGCAATTGTTGGGATATTGGTCAAATTCAAGAACAACACCACAACAGAGTTGCCACTTCGCCTAACTTTGAACCGCTATCTCTCTGCTTTGTCAAAGGTTGCGTCTATTGCTCTCCTTTTACCTGTATACGAAGCCCTTGGACAACTGGAATGGAGCAATGGTTGGTTCCGGACGAAGAAGTCTCAAAGGGTGTGGGATTTTGAGATGTTCGACAATGCTTCTCGGAGGCCCTGGTCTTCTCTCTTATTCGCGCGTATTAAAGAGAAGTTGCTAGCAGTGCTTTGCGCAGCTATGACTGTCCTTTGTTTTGAAAAAGCTATTATATACTCTATAATATGGCGACCTCGAGGAGGACCTGGTTTCACCTTTGCGCCAAGGGCAGTATTTGGAGTTCCGCGTCAACCCTGCTTCGACGACGGAAGTACTTCGTTCTACTTCGGCAAGGAAATAAGAGCTGAACTTCCGCTAGCATGCACTATCATGCAGTCAACAATGTCCAATCCCGAGATTGTTAAGGGTTTGGTGTACGGCAAAGGAAGCTCCGTAGATGTTCGATGGCAGTGGCTGGTGCCTCCTCTAATCCTGCTTGGGTTGACCTTGATCTTCCTAGTGGCAACCGTTACTCGAAGCCCAACGGAGCATGTGGGTGTGTGGAAGACATCGGCCATTTCAACTCACCTTTACGACTTAGCTGATCAGGTGCAAAAAATTATCCTAGCAGCAGAGGATACTCGAACACCAGGGGTTGAGGCGAAAAAGCTGAAAGTCAAACTATCCTCCGGAGAAGAGTGGAGGCTCTCAGGCAAACAGAATATTCCGCAAGCGGTGGAAAATGAAAGGGGTGACGAGGACGAGGCCGGGGTCGCGACATCTGTGGACAACATTTACCCTGACGACGTTGTCGCTTTTCCCGAGTTTCTTGTCAACAGCAGCGCCTTTCAGACCTTCCGCATTGAGGTTGAGAAAATTGCGTTGCGAAGGCTTTCTCGCACACCCATGAACGGCGTCTTGACATCTGTGCAAAACAAGACTGCTGTAATCGTAGGCCGTATACTGCAGAGTTCCAAGAGGTTCCTAGTTGTTACGGGGTACATGGAGCCACCGCTAGAACCTGGATTGCTACGGCTTAGATGGGAATGCGTAAGTGTTTTCGATGGCCAACTACTTTGACGAATTGTGGACGATCCAACTGACCATTAATAGAAATGCGGAGAAAATTTCACGGCTGACGCTAGGGAATATGAGGCTGGCGGAGCGTCCGAGCTGACAGCTTTTGTGGAAGCGCTAATAGGCAACCGGGTGACTGCGACACCCCATTCATCAAAAAATGCCAACCAGAAACTTATTCGTCCACGGCCAGGACTATGGCTCCAAAGGGTTTTCACAAGACTCGCGACGACGTTGAGAAGGCTACCTAGTCAAAGCACACTTCCCCAGCATAACCGTAGCACGACGGCGACACGATCTCTCCAAGGGATGCC
This sequence comes from Darksidea phi, assembly GCA_030770425.1. Taxonomy (NCBI): domain Eukaryota; kingdom Fungi; phylum Ascomycota; class Dothideomycetes; order Pleosporales; family Lentitheciaceae; genus Darksidea; species Darksidea phi. The sequence goes on along the minus strand of JASJFT010000052.1, from coordinate 48,715 downwards.
CTCCGAACCACCAAAGCTACTTCATCTCCTAGCATGCATGTACAACGCGAAACTCGGGAAGAGTCTTCATCAAGATTGCATCGATACAATCGATACAGATCGCAAACTCTTCTGTTTCCTACGCCAACTATTCCGGAACCACCGCGGTCGATTCTGTACATTGCTCTCCCTAAAAAAGGTAAAAGGCATCAGCTTCGTCAAACTCAACCTCTTTGCAGGCGGCAGTGTTGAGGTGCGTCATCACAGCCACTGTTGTGAGCGTACCTGTGAATGCATCCCACCGCAGTCCCGCGTCGAACCCTCGGACCAAGCAGAATACCGCTGCAAACCTGCAGGTCCGCTAAAAGGCGGACCGCCCGTCCTTCCAGATATTCTAGAGCACTTCTTTGCCAAGCCATCCTGCATCCCCGAGCACAATATTTCAATATTAAATCGGTTGCCGAAGCGCATATGCGGTGAGCTGCAGGGCTCAGTAGAGGAACCAGCTGAAGGATGGGGCATCTACTTCCAAGAGGGATGGGATGGTGATATTATCACGATGTTGGTCTTCGCGATGTTTCTGATAGGGAGTTTGTTGTTTGGAATCTTGTGGTCGTGCTTGAAAATGGACATCCAGGGGGCGTTTGGTGTCAGTGCGTATATTATAACGGCGAATGCCATCTTCATCTCCTTGGTTGCTATGAGGGCTGGCAAGGTATGAGGCCGCGGAAGAGGAAATATATAACATGGGTAGCGTGTATGGTCATACTAAAACTGAATGTAACTTTTAAGCTCATGTTTCCTACGCTACTCGTCCATCCTGCTTTTCTTTGTTTTCCCATTAAGCACACATTTACATAGGAGGTGGAGATGGCTAAGCAACCAAAGTCTACAAGGCATTAAACTTTAGCTATCTACAGAAAGGAATGTGCAAAAGCAGGTATTAAGCCAAGTACATGGGTATAACGGATTACATGGGAAGACAAGGTCATCTCTTAGGTCTTTGTACCATTCTGCGAGCAACTTTTGCAACCCTAGCTGCAATGGATCGTCGTTTCGGAGGGCTTGCGTCTGTACACAAGTCTGCGAGCAACTCTTGCGATGTAAGCCGCTCGAGATCGTTGTCGTTTTGAAGAGCCTGTGCTTCGATTGCGTCTATGTGCTCCGGCGGTACTACCGCCTCCTCTCCCTGCCCCTCTTCCTCGTACACTTGTGCCTGCAACTCTTGCGATGCAAGCCGCTCGGGATCGTCGTCATTTTGGAGAGACTGTGCTTTGATTGCGTCCACATGCTTTAGCAGTTCTGCCGCCTTCTCCACCTGTCCATCTGCTTTGTATGCTCGTGCGAGCAATTCTTGCGATACAAGCCGCGAGGGATCGTCGTCTTGAAGGATCCGCGCCTCGATTACGACTACGTGCTCTAGTAGCTCTACCGCCTTCTTTACCTGGCCATCTGCTTTATAGACTCGTGCGAGTACGTGCTGCGAGACTAGCCGCCCGGGATTTTCGTCTTGAAGGACCTGCGATTTGATCGCGACTACGTGCTCTAGCAGCTCTATCGCCTTCTTTACCTGGCCATCTGCTTCATATGCTCGTGCGAGCTCGTGCTGCGAGGCTAGCCGCGAGAGACCATCGTTTTGGAGGAACTGTGTCTGGATCGCGACCACATGCTCTAGCAGCTCTATCGCCTTCTTTACCTGACCATCTTCTCCATATACTTTTGCGAGCAACTTTTGCGATCTTAGCCGCTCGGGATCGTCGTCTTGGAGGACCCGCGCCTCGGTTGCGACTACGTGCTCTAGCAGCTCCACTGCTTTCTTTACCTGCCCGTCTTTTGAATATGCCCGTGCGAGCTCGTGCTGCGATACTAGTCGGGACGGGTGCTCTTCTAGTAGTATCTTCTCTTCTACCGCAACTACATGCTCTAGTAGCTCTACTGCTTTCTTCACCTGTCCGTCTTTTATATATGCGCTTGCGAGCTCGTGCTGCGACGCTAGTCGGGACGGGTGCTCTTCCACTAGCACCTTCTCTCGTACTGCAGCTACATGCTCTAGTAGCTCTACTGCTTTCTTCACCTGCCCGTCTTCTGTATATGCGCTTGCGAGCTCGTGCTGCGACGCTAGTCGGGACGGGTGCTCTTCCACTAGCACCTTCTCTCGTACTGCAACTACATGCTCTAGGAGATCTACTGCTTTCTTCACCTGCCCGTCTTTTGTATATGCGCTTGCGAGTGCGTGCTGCGACGCTAGTTGGTCAGGGTGCTCTTCTACTAGCACCTTCTCTCGTACTGCAGCTACATGCTCTAGCAGCTCTACTGCTTTCTTTACCTGCCCGTCTTTTGAATATGCTCGTGCGAGTGCGTGCTGCGACGCTAGTCGGTCAGGGTGCTCTTCTACTAGCACCTTCTCTCGTACTGCAGCTACATGCTCTAGCAGCTCTACTGCTTTCTTTACCTGCCCGTCTTTTGAATATGCTCGTGCGAGCTCGTGCTGCGATACTAGTCGGGACGGGTGCTCTTCTAGTAGTATCTTCTCTTCTACCGCAACTACATGCTCTAGTAGCTCTACTGCTTTCTTCACCTGCCCGTCTCTTATATATGCGCTTGCGAGTACGTGTTGCGATAACAGTTGGTCACCGTGCTCTTCGGGTAGCACTCTTTTTTGCACTGCGATTACATATTTTAGCAGCTCTTCCGCCTTCTTTATCTCTCTGTTTCCGTCGTATGCCATTGCAAGGTCTTGCTGCGCGTATAACCGAATTGGATCATCTTCATCAAGCCGGCCCCTCCTTCGACAACATTCTTCAAGCCAGTGCACTGCTTCCTGGAACCTGCCGTCAAATAGCAGACAGTTTCCTACTTTCCGACACAATGCAGAACCCTCTTCAACATCATAGTTTCGCATGTTCTGTAGCAGTCGCAGGGCATGCGGCAGATATGTTCTCCACACTAGACGATTCTCGTGGTTGGTAGCCGGGAAGACCTCTACGACATGCCGGACTGCTTTCTCTTCTACCTTTCCCATACCCTCGCTCTGACCAATCCAGATTCTAGTCGCCAGGTGTACAAGTCGGTGGATGTCGTACCACTCTTCCTCCCCATCCCCTTTCTCTCGATGGTCATCCCCGCGTCTTGCCAGGAAAGAGTACCCACAGAGCGTGCCGATGGCGCGCTCCATTCGCTCGTCAGGCTGCACGCCCGGCAGGATGGAGCGTGGCATTGCTTTCCATTCGATGCAGGACATGAACGCTAGGAGATTTGCTGCTGCTGAATCGTGCGTCTGAATCTGGCTGAACGAGACCACCCACGTTGTGGCTACCGCATTGGCCGAGTCTTTATATCGTGTGTTATCGCGAAACTCTTTACTCATGAGGCCGACAATATCCTGCTCCGAGCTCCGAAGCAGCCGCAAGTACCTCGCGACGGGCATTCTGTTCATGTTAAGGTAGGCAGCCGCCTGCGTAATGGCCAGAGGCAGGCATGCCAACTCGTCTAGCAGCTTGCTCGTAGTCCCATCGTCACCGAGGAGATCCTTCCTGATTAGGGATTTTTCTAGAAACTCGGCTGCGTCTTGTCGATTCATTGCCTCTAGCTCCATTGTGTCCTCGCCGACTGTCAGTGATGCTGCCACCTCCAGCGTGCGCGTGGTGTACACGACTACGCCCTTCTCACTCTCCGGCAAATAGTCAACAACACCCTTCGACCGCCCAGCACCAAAGACAATGGCAGGATCATCGGCGTTATCAAGTACCAAGAGCCACCGCCTCGCTTGTACTAAACTCAAGTACTGCCTCACTAGCTCTTTCGCGTCCTCCGGCTTGTCTGTCGCCTGTGGTATGTGTAGCGCCCTTGCGATATCTTTGCATGCCTGTTCAAAAGTCTCCATACTTAGTGCAGGCATCCAGAAGATAGAGAAGTCTGGCCATATCTCTTTTACCGTGTAGGCAAACTGCAGCGCGACTTGTGTCTTGCCAGTGCCACCGAGACCTACGATAGACATTTTCTGGCAGTCTCGATCTACCATTAGCTTCTGTTTTAGTACGTCAAGCTCGTCTTTTCTTCCGACGAAGTATCGATTTTTGGGAAACGGAATGTAGTAGGTGGATGTAGTTACAGGTTCTAGTGACACATCAATACCAACACGCTATAAGCAGAAATCGACAGCTGCACTCACCACCTAGCCCTCCAATAGTCCCGCCCAGTGTGTGTGACGTCGCCACATCTGTGGTCGGGATGACGGATAGCACTTCTTTTGCATAGGCGGCGGCCGTCGCCGCTGCGTACGCCTGCCACTTCTTATTCTTGTGTGAGTCGGCGTAGTCGCAGATACCGCGCACGACGAGGCATGGAAAGCTATTCATCAGGCCTGCGGCCTCCATCTCGAAGCAGAGTACACTACCGAGCTCAGTGCTGACCTTGTCCCTTTCAGCAGCACTCCTCATGACTTGGTTCCCTGATGCAATCGTCCCGTAGTGGACTACTACATCTTCGCCCTCGCGAGGCTGCCGCGTCGTTTGCCTATCGTGATTGCACCGGTCACATGTTTGCCCCCCCTCGTGATCGTAGGTGGCCTCGAACAGAACGTCGGCTCCAGTTTTGTTGCGCTGGAAGGTAGGGATGCGGGATAGCTTCGAGATATATTCAGAGAGCTTATTCTGGCCTAGGAGTGTATTCGCCCGTACGGTGCTAAGCGCGCTAAGCAATATCTGTGGTGGAGAGTTAAGGGACCCTGTGCGCTCGAAACCGCTCTGGGTAGTCTTTCCAGCGTCATATTGTACAACACCCGCGAAGCTCTTGTGCGGTTGACTGACTACTACGTCCCCAAGTCGAATATCCACCTCTGCGCTTGGAACTCCTCCTCCAATACCGACCATCAACCCAAATCGAATCCCCTTGAATGTTACCCGCATCTGGGTCGCTACGGCTGCCGCAGGATTGTTGCCGATACGGCCAGCCGGCAAGCATACTATGGCAACATTGTGGCCCTTAATCGACCCTAAACAGTATATATTCTCGTCATTCTCGTCGGTGCCGTGCTCAAGGTTTTCGTGTGTTTCATCGAGCATAGCCTTCGCCGCGGCCAGCTCGACCGGTAGGGCGCATATCCATCCCACCGTGTATTCGTCGCGGCGCAGCCGGGGCGCCATTCGGAGTCGTTACGATCAAGGCGGGAAGGGGAAGAAGGGCTGGCTAGGGTGGCTGTCGTAGAGAAAGCCTTGTGGAGGGTGTCGGTAACAATCTGGTAGGCCTAGCAACGATGGGTGCTGCCGCTCAGCCTGGCGCGCACTGCAGCCGCCAGGCGGCAGCCGCTATGGGCTGAGAGGGGCGGACATCCAGCGAGGCTCGAGGCAAGGCTGCAAGCGCTAGCGGGATACGGTGAATGAGCGGTCCGTCATTGGCCGTCTAAGCGACCTAGGCGTACCCATACCACTGCGTAAGGGACGGATGTTTTGACTTCTAAAGCGCTGAGTAGTACGGATATGTGGGCCGTATGCGGGTGCGGAGTGGCATAACCAATTGTGATATGCTTCTAAGTTAACAACGTGAGATAAAACTTGCGAATACTAAACGTGGCATACAGGTCCGTCGAGACACACAAAGAGGCCTGTTTCCCGGGCTTTCGCAAAAGTCCTGTCCAACATTCCCGACTATGCCGGTTTCCTTGGTGAACCTTTCAGTCAAACGGTCAGTAATAAACATTAACATACTCAGCACAGTCTTGCCCTATCTCGGTCGTTGCTCTCCACGTCTGCATGTTCCATACAGCAAAGCGGCAAGTTTCCGCTAACAACACCGGGCAGTCCGCAAGATACATGTGCCAACGTCGGCGCCCCTCGTCATGCTCGCGTATCCTCTACCTTCATCAAACGTATCATCGCAGACGCTTGCGCGAGTCAAGGAAGCGCTCCGCTAATGGCAATCAACTCATAATGCATCTGAATGACGAATCCAGCGCTGGATAGGAAACTGTGCGGTTGCTTGTAATATAGACATGACAGTATAAGTGCTGCACATATCGCCGTACCAGCAGCGACATTATAGCTGAGCCTTGAAGAAATGCAACCGAGTGCTTGTGCAATTTATTGCTCAAATACTAGCGTAAGCTGGAGGAAGCTAGAGGTAACATGAGCAGGAATAACATTTCGCAACATACAAACTACATTCATTCCGTGCCGATTTCCCCTCTCTATGGATTTTCTATTTCTCGTTGCCCGTGTTTAGCGTTAGTGAGAAAACAGACATGTCCGCTCCAATAACCAATCCGTGTACGTACACCCTTCCCGATCAGGAACTATCGGCATCCATCTCGCCTATCTGACGCAGCGCCTCGGTGCTTTGACACCTGAGGCTATGCGGCCGAGGCACGCATCGCCTCGGACGCAGTCCCACGGTTCGAGAAGCCTCCTGGAACTGCGGGCGGATGCACGTTGTGAGGCTGCCAAGCGTTTCAGCGGTGTTTGCGCGACACCAACCTCACTTTTTGGCGTTCTCATCAGAGCCTCCAATTTCGACGAAAAGAGGTGGTCCTTGAAATATTAGGCGATGAGCGGGTATACTTGCATTTGCGGTGTCGGTTTATCCAGCCGGTGTACATGTTGGAAGATTGGTGTTGCGGATTGCTTCCGAAATTCCGATAGGCCTCGAAACCATCACCATCCTCAACACCACGACGGCCTCATATCGGCAACCACAAATTCCCATCTGAAATCCGATACCCCCTTCGAAAACTTTGATCATAGTCCTAACCTCCCTCGTAGCCGCTGTCACTTGGTATTCTCGTTACAAGCCCAGACATGGACCCCCTGTGCCTCAGCACGGTTTCAGGCACACCTCCGCGAAATCTCAAACCCCCTCAGTGCTCACACCACCGGCATCAAAAGCTCGTGATGCGCTGCTCCAGAAAATTTCTCTGGACAGCAAACCTACGACGGCCTCCTAGCGAGCATAGCCCTGGTATATCCGCCTCGCTCTGTGAGCATCTAATCTCTATTCGTGTTCTGTATTTGCAATTACCTTCAACGCATTGAGTCGATCTGGTCTGCAACACTGCACGCGGCACTACGATTACCCGCACGCCCTCAATTACATAGCTCGAACTACTTGAGCTGAGTTAATCCGGACGAAGAACACTTTCCTTCCTTCCGCCTGCCCCAGGAAATGTGGACAGCAAGCCGAGCTCCCACCCGTCCTTCCCGCTCAGGATCGGTTCACAGCATTGCACCGATGCCCTCCCGTCCCAACTCGATGGTGACTTCTCCTCAGCTTACACGCCAACCTTCTCGTAACGCAGGCTACGAATCCGACCGGTCGTCCGACACCGCCGCTGAAGACGAGTATAGCAACTTCCCCCAGGTCCCCAGGAACACGATGCCACCCATGTGGCAAACCCAGCGACAGGAATCCGGGTCCGCTGTTAGCAGGTTGAGTCAGAAGTTCGGTACCAATGGAGCGCCAGTGGTCACGCCGTTGAGGACGCAGCAACCGAGACTGGACGTGGAGAGGAGCCCGGATGATGATTCGCACTCGAGATCATCAACACTCAATGGCGACGATCACGAATTCGAATTCCCAGAAAAGACGCCTACCTCGCTTCCTAAGCGCGGCAAGATGGACAGCGTCCCCGAGGAGTCGCCAGCGAAAGCACCAGGAACAACATCCCATGTCCCCGGTCCTCTCGAGTCCCAACTCGCAGCCCTCATGTCCAAACTCATCTTCATGGAGCAGAAGAACCCCGTCGTTTCCGTCACTCCTGAAGACTACCAGGAGATGTCCCAACGCCTCAAGACCTTCGAAGCCGAAAAGAAGTCCTGGACGAAACGCCACGAAGCCATCTGGGCCCTCCGTGATGAAGACGTAGAAAACAACATCAAGATCCGCGGCATGCTCGCAAAGGCGCGCCGCGAACTCGAAGCCATGACCAAACTCCGCGACGAAGATCTCCTCAATGTCCAGGCAGTAAGGATCAAGCTTGCGGATGCGACGCGGCAGTTGGACAGGCTACAGGCACAGAGTGGACGCAGCAGTCCGAATCGCGGAAGCAGGACTAGCCTGTATCTAGAAAGGCGGGACACTACGGACTTGTTCGCCGTAGCCAAAGCCGCCGCTCTACAAGAACGCGCGCTCGAGCTGGAGAAGCGCAACAGCGACCTCCTCTCCCAAATCGAGACCCTCAAAGGCGGTGCCAACATCGACGATCTAAACCGCATGACCGCGCACAAGGCGTGGAAAGACAACGTCTACGACCTCGAAGCCAAGCTCAAAGCCAAAGACGCGGAGATTGCACGGCTCCGCGCCGGCGGTGCGTCGGCTGCCCCTTCCGGTGTTGCCGCTGGGGGCGTGGAATGGCATCGCATGGAGGCGCTGCACGACGAGCACGCCAGCTATCGCGAGAAGATGGGGGCAAAGCTGCAGGCGTTGAGGAGCGAGAAGGAGAGCTTGCAGCGGGAGTTGCATCGCAAGGAGGACGAGTGTCATGGGTTGGAGGTCAGGCTTCAAAGCTTGCAAAGGAGAATGAGTGTCATGTAAGTGCCCGTCACTGCTCGGACGGGCCAAAGGAGAGGAAGAGCGCTGCTCGGACGTGGTTGCGGCTCGGTGGAAGGAAGAGTAGGGAGAGACTGAGGGAGATTGAGTGGTTGTGAAGAGTAAGTGGTAGGAGATGGCGGGAGGTGAGACTGATGACTGGCGTTTTAGTGTTGGGTACATATTATGGTATCTGGTACAGGGGTTTGATATCCCATGGTGGTTACTCGGTAGTGAATATACCGGGAGCTCTCTCGAGCTTTCTTTTCTATGTTCAGCACTCATTCCATTCTCATTGTGCATAACTCTCGTGTATCATTAGGCCTATCATCTTATCCTTCTGTACCTATTTAAGACGCAGACAATTTCTCCCGCAGTGAATAGTAATGTTACCACCTGATAAACCCATAACCACCGTGAATAGACTCGTTCGTAGCGTCCCACGTTGAAGTCGAAGAATGTTGTCGTTGAAGTTGAAGAATGTTGTCGTTGAAGTTGAAGACTGTTGTCGTTGAAGACTGTTGTCGTTGAAGTTGAAGACTGTTGTCGTTGAAGACTGTTGTCGTTGAAGACTGTTGTCGTTGAAGTTGAAGAATGTTGTCGTTGAAGTTGAAAGGTACGTTGAGTGCTGCAAACTCGGCACCAGCTTGTTGGATGCCCCGTTAACGTACATCCCCTAGTAGTCCAATATGGAACCTGATTAGGCTCTTCTTCTCTGCGGCCGAGTCGTTTAAGTTGAAAGGCACGTTGAGTGCTGTTAATACCCGATTTAGCTCAGTAGCTGGTAGGCGATCAAGGTCGGCGGGTGTAGGTGGAAAGTTTGGGATAGGAGCCCTTGTTGCATGATCTTTGAGGATGGTAAGCTTCGCAGTAGCTTGTCCAATAGCCGAATTTTGAAGGCGCGCGATCGAATTGTACTCTCTATATAGTTATGACTAGTTAGCAAATAAGCAGGATATCTAAATAGGATTTACTTACGCTACTTGACGATCGTTGGCGATATCCTTGCGGAGTTTCTGTAGCTCATCCTTGATCCGATCCTGGTCCACAAGTATCTGTTCTTGCAGGTCCTCAAGCATCTTTTTTTGCCGGACCGCAAGCATCTCTTGCTGGTCCGCAAGCATCTGCAGGTTGGGTTCCGCCGCCATAGCTTTGGATGATAGTTATGCGGATGCTTTCAAGCAATGTCGTCTTGCGTGCTCAAATAGGTGGTTGGGTGTGGCAGAGGCGACTCCTCAGATATAACTGCAGGCGAGCCGAATGATTGCGTCATGCGGAATGATTGCGTCATGAATGATTGCGTCATGCGGAAGTTCGCCCGGACTGGAGACCTTTGCTTGCGTGCCACCCGTTCCGAGAACGGTATTCTGGAAAATAAGAAGGGATCCGATTGGACCCTCTGTTTTACAAGGGGGTACAAGGGGGACTCATGTGCGGGCTGCCCCCCTCCCTAGTCCCACTAAGATTTTGTGTGAGAGGTGATGTCTGTTGACCAATCATATGTCGGCCTACAGCCAAGTTGACCGGGGGGAGGGCGGGGCAGCCCGTTCATGAGCCCTCCTTGTACCATGAACGGGCTGTCCCGCTGTTCTGTGGCAAAAGGCGCGTGCATGGAAGCTGCGAGAATCAAATACCTTGTTTTATAAGCGTTTTGCTAGTACTATTGGACTAATGAGTGGATGGAAGAGCGCTTGAAATAGGCCCTGAAGTACTACTATTGGACTAATAGAATGTTATTTTGTAGGTAATATACACAGAAAACGGCATAACGTGACGAAACCCTCGGGTCAGCCCGTTCATGAGCCCCCCTTGTACTTCAATGACTAGATCTCCTCACATTTTAAGAAGGGATTGGACCTTCTATTTTACTTCAACGACCTGATCTCTCCACATTTAAGAAGAGTAACGGACCCTCTGTTTTACTTCAACGACTAGATCTCCTCACATTTAAGGAAGGGAACGGACCCTCTGTTTTACTTCAACGACTAGATCTCCTCAAATTTTAACAAGGGATTGGACCCTCTGTTTTACTTCAACGACTAGTTCTCCTCACATTTTAAGAAGGAATTGGACCTTCTGTTTTACTTCAACGACTAGATCTCCTCACATTTTAAGAAGGGATTGGACCCTCTGTTTTACTTCAACGACTAGATCTCCTCACATTTAAGAAGAGTAACGGACCCTCTGTTTTACTTCAACGACTAGATCTCCTCACATTTAAGAAGAGTAACGGACCCTCTGTTTTACTTCAACGACTAGATCTCCTCACATTCTAAGAAGGGATTGGACCCTCTGTTTTACTTCAACAACTTGTACGTAGCTCAGAATCGACGGCACACAAGCTGCGACCGTTGTGGAAATAAGGCCGCAAGTACTGTTTTTCAGACTCTCAGAGAGACTTGCAAGTGAACCATAGAACTGGGCGAAGGCATCAACGTCGTCGATCTTGTGTTTGTCCAAGATTAGAGCGGAAACACAGCAAGTGTGAACGGAATTTATGTCAGTAATTAGATTTGTATTGGTATTGTATTGGGGACATGTTGGTGACCTAAGAAAAGGGTATCTTGATCATAACCGTAGATAACATAACCGATACGCCATTCCCATTCGTAAGTCAACCGCAGCTATTCAAACCCAGCCTCGCCTTGTTTTCACCGGCCGTAACTCGTCATCCATTGTGTGAGTGCTCCAGTCGCAACACCAACCCCATCTCCAATCATGTAGGAGCCGCCATCCTCCGAACGGCATCGGCATATAGCAGATCGGTAGCGGAACCTCTATCCCGAACGTCGACTCGAGGATCAGGGATTATAGGGACGGGCCGTATCGCATCGGAAAAGTACTCGCTAGCATCAGGCGCATTTGCAGTTTGCCTGGCTTTGGCGAAGGTAACATCCGTTGGAGAGTAGGCGCTTTCGACGCGCTGGAGGCCAGACTTGTCCAGATCCGACTTCCACTTTGGGTACGTGTACGAGTTGGTGGAGAAGGCTGGGGTGAAGCGCGAAATGTCCCATACGGTCTTGGTCGGGTCCAAGAAGTCGTTGGTGTCGCCGAATGTAAAGGTGCTTACTCGGGCGTTGGTGCAGGAGAGCTCGACAAGTTTATTGAGGATGGCCAGCTCCAGCTTCAATTTGACGCTGTACGTGATGCTTTTGACCGTCTGCTGGATGACGTGCAGGCTGCAGAACTCGAAGGTGAGGAGGGCGATGTCGAGGACGACGATGATGACGTTGATGATGAAGAGCTGCCACATGAGCCGCTGTGAGCGCGTCCGTTCAGCGGCTCTGATGATGTCGAGCGCTTTCCAGATGTAGATACCACTGAGAAAGAGCTCTTGGGCACAGAAGCCGCACATTTGAATGCGCTCGACCACGTTGTACCCCGCGCTGAAGGTCTCCCGAGCGCCGTGGTCGCTGCCGATGCGAGAGCCAAACACGACGACTGGCCAAGTCAGCACCACGCCATACTCCCAAAGTAGATATACGCACTTGCGGTGGTGCCGTGGAAGAGAAGACCATTGCTGATGATGATCCACTTGACGCCTTCCAGCAACCGCTTATGCCTCCCCCCAAACACGAGCCAAAGGCGACTGTACAGAACCACAGACTGGCCGGTGACCATGAGGCACCAGCCGGTGAAATTGACGGCGGTGCCGAGCCATATGTAGCTCCATTTGAAGTACTCGACAAAGAAACCGAGCACATAGGGAATGATGCCGAAGCTCGCCAGCGCTAGTGACCAGAAGTAGAGTCCCCTATAGGCATGGAAGGTGGTAAGGACGAGTAGTTCGAGTTCCACGGCATTGTAGAGGGCGAGCGCGGAGCAGATGACGACGGTGAGGGCAGTGGTGTCCCACTCGACAAAATGGTTGCTTTCGCTGTTCATGCCACCCATGGCTGCTCGTCGTCGAAGAAGCAAGCCGATGGGGGCTCTGGTCACGACGGTCGCGCTTGTTTGGGGGCTTGACTTGGATGCGCGCGGATCATGATCCTGTGGGTGAAGAGGGTGGGCCTGCAAACAGAGAGGGGCGAGTGAAGGGAAGAGGGAGTTGCCCCAGATAGCGACCAGAGCAGACCGCGGAGCTGGGTGTGCCACGCGCAGACGCCGTCACCCCATGTCAGAGGTTACCGAGTCCACGGGTTTGAAGACAGCAGAAATCGGGTAGCTGGGGGAGGACGAGTACAGTATAATGACCTAAATATGCGCACTAGCATGCATCCTGCGAAGGCGGGATGTTCGATATACGAGCGGGTCAGGCCCGCGGACATCAGCAGAGGCCAGCATCTTGTCTCCCCCCTCTGGAGCCGGCGGACGACGGCTGCCACTGGCCTCGATTCGACGCCACGCACAGCCGCAGCGCGATTAGCTGTTGTCCGCATGCGACGATATGGTGAGCAGGCGATGCCGAAACGGGTCGCTTAGGCCTGCAGCTGGGATCCTACGCAGTACGGCGGTCGGCCAAGGCGTAGCGGAAAAAGACACGCGGTCTGGAGGGCGGTGCCAGGCATGGCGAGTTTCCAAGCGATGGCATGTCTGCGGAGCGAGTGGAGCGAGTGGAGCGGTGATGGACTCGTCCCGGAATCACGACGTTGGCAAACGTTGGCAAGGATGCAGGGGCGTGGGTTGGCAGCGGTAGGCGGGCGACCCCGGACTGGGCCACACGCGACCATCACAACACCTCCACCCCCAGCTGCCCCCCTCCCCCCCGATATATCGCATCCGTCGCACTGTTGCGTGCTACAGCACGGAGAGTCTCGAGAGGTCGGCGACCTGCCGGAGTCTCTCAAACGATCTGTACTTGTACCAGTGGTCGGGCCGTCTTACTGTGCACGGCAAGGCAAGGCAACCGTGCATGAATGGCGACCAAGCGAACTATTCGGCGTGGAGAGATTGCAGCCGCTCCATCGTACCATGTCTCCAAGAGGATGCGCGCCTTTCCTGCGACCTGGCCAAGCGTGTTGCCATCACATTTCACCGTCACGGCGCGCCGCTATCCTGTGGCAGCATTGCTGCTGAAGTCTTCGTCCAGGGACCCCCGACCGCAAAACATGCCCGTTCTGGTGGTTGAGCAGCGGACCTCGTTACAGCGGCTGTCTGCACTGTCGAATTTCAGCTGTTATGCAGGACACCTTGCTCCGTACGAAGGCCAGCCATCTCTGCCCAGCACGAACGCAACTCCAGTCTCGGACTGGGTCTCCACAGTGATCGCCGACAACACAGCAGGTGCAGTCGCAGAGCCAATGGCGGACATACTACCATGCCCGACGTATGCGAACCATTTTGGAATACGAAAGCAGGACGCAGGACGCAGGACGCCCAACCAGCGAGACTCGCCATGTTGTGTACCGTCACGTGTAACCGGAGAAAACCTGCGTGCGCTTGTTGTGCGCCCGCACAGCGCCCATCACACTCCGTGATTGTGTCCTGCGAGGAGAGTGGGGGACACAAAGGGGCAGGGCTGAGACTTTGCTACCGCCTTCGACATGTCTCTCATGCAAGTCTGCGCTATTTCCGCAAAGCACCCGTGTCAAGGCTTCCCGCAAGGTCATTGGAGGAACAACCTTTGCAGACATACGGTAGCTAACAAGCATAGTCTCAGCCACCAACGAGGCGATTCCCTCATTGGAATCGCTTTTGGATGTGGCGGATTGCTCACACTTCCATCCGCGTCATGCTCGGCGGGACTATCCCCCACGCTGCCCGTGCGAATGCACCCCGCGCGGACCGAATTATGAATAACGTCATAATTGCTTCCACGCGCACAACGGCTATTTCGTCCCGACATCTTCAATTCTGCTTCCCCTATCTTTGTTACTCCAGTGTTTTTTGAAATTACAATCGACAGTCATGCGGTCGTCTGTTGCCATTGCAGCCTTCATTGGCCTTTGCCAATGCCGCAACAACCAGCAGCCAATCGCGCTTTCGCCACAGGGCATTGAGCAGCCGTTGATTGGCTTTGGAACGTGGAACTTGGACGAGTCGCCCGAAAACACCACAGATGCTGTCGCTATTGCGATCGAGTCCGGATATAGGCAGATTGACTGTGCAGCCGCATACGGCAACGAGAAACATGTTGGCAGAGGCATCGCACAGGGCCTGAAGAACGCGGGGATAAGAAGAGAAGATATATGGGTGACGAGTAAGCTCTGGAACGACCAGTACGCTGCAGCTGTCTGGTGTTTCTGCTCCGCTTGCTGACCATGCTAGCCACGACCCCTCCCGCGTTGAAGCCGCCCTAAATCAGACGCTCCAAGATCTCCATCTGGACTACCTCGACCTGTACCTCATGCACTGGCCCGTCGGCAAGGGCCCCCACGACAAGAAATACCACTACGACTACATCGACACCTGGCACGCCATGTCCAAGCTGCTCACCACCGGACGCGTGCGCAACATCGGCATCTCCAACTTCTCGCCTGCACAGCTGAAGAGCTTGATGAAGCACAGCCATGTGAAGCCTGCAGTGCATCAGATGGAGTTGCATCCCTACCTTCCACAACCACAATGGACCCGCGCGCACCAAGCGCACGGCATCAAAGTGACCGGTTACTCCCCCCTAGGAAACATGAACCCCACGTACGGCGACCGCTCGCGACGATCCGTGACCACGCGATCGAAAGCCCCGCTCCTCCTCGAAAACAAAACTATCAAGGACATCGCCGAGAAAAGAGATTGCACGCCTGCACAAGTCGTGCTCGCTTGGGGTATCAGCAGAGGAGTGAGCGTTATCCCCAAGAGCAAGCATGAGGCGTATATTAAGGAAAATCTTGGCGCGACCGAGTGTGTGTTGGCGAATGATGATTTTGTGAGGATTGAGAAGTTGGGCGAGGAGCCCATTAGGTTTAATAATCCGAGTGATGGGTGGGGAGTGCATCTTTTTGAGGGGTTGGATGATGCGTGATGAGGTGCGGTAGTGTAGGTTGTTTCTGGAAGGTGCGCGCACGTAAAGGGTGTGTATGCGATATTCTGCTACTAAGATGGTTCATCCCAATTCTTGAAGCTATGGCGTCACCCCCAGCATTTCCGTATTTAAGCTTAGCATAGGGGATGTTCGTCGGGATTGTTTCCACTATGGAAGTTCGGCGACAGCGTTCTACACGCTGAAGGCCATCTCGACCCATGGTACTGTAGAAAAAACGAAAACGCCGAGTGTGTCAACGTATCTTCCTGACTCTTCGCTATTCAAAACGCGACGTCGACCACGACCGTGCAGATGCACCAAGCGCCGAAGATGTCCAGCCTCATCCGCCTCTCGAGGGGCGTACGATGCATGAGTTTCAGAGTTGTGCCATCTACACTGCGCTCTCCTTTACCACTGTCATCTGCTACCGGCTTCCGTACTACAGTAGCCAGCATGCTTCCTGTAGCAAGCGGCATCGCATTCCAGCGCTTGCATCGGCAATGGCAGTCTCTCTTGGCGACACAATGCGCCTCATCCAAACCCACCTCGTTGACGAATCAGACCAATCAAAGCACGGCCTACTTCTTCGCAATATACTTCGCCGCGCTCTACTTCAATCTATCGACCCAGCTAAGCTATCTGCGCGCTCAACATCCCGGTGAGGCTGGTATGCCATACCCCCGAGATACTTCATCCAGGTTTCCCTAATGTCATGTGTATGGCTCGCGTCTCTCGATCCTTCCGCCGAGCAAGAATACAGAGAGTCCTATCCCTTGCCACCCGACGATACGTTGTTGTGGCCGCTCTTACTGGATTTGTCGCTGCTACTACCCCGATGGGTTGTGAATCGGTGCCCATTCAGAACGGATTGGGCTCAGACGTCGTACCAGAAGCGGGTCCCATAGCTCTTTATATGGCCACTGCGTTTGGAGTCGAGGTTTTATTCAACTCCAGGCTTTTGTGGAGGCTTTCTTGGCTCTCTGTTGGGTTGCGCTTTGATGGGGCCGGTTCGGGCTCTGAATACATTCATCTTCGCATGGGCTGCACAGTGAATTGGAAGCTGGAGTAGCAGGAGAAGAATGAAGACGACGATTCTAACAATCCAATGAGGAGCAAATGGCAAAGCTCTCTGCGGAGATACCAGGTATCATACCATATTTGCTATTAAAATCCGGACAGCTTCGTGTTACTCTCGAGAATGCCTACTCTCTCTTCACGCCGACCTTACCGGCCTTCCTCAGCCCTACGATGGCAATGACCGCAACCACGACCATGTACGCAAACATGGTCCAGAAGCTCGCACGGTACCCTTTCAGCGCCTTCATCGGATCCTGACCCTCGAACGCTGCACCTTCTCCGCCGTGGCCCGCCGAACCGCCGTTAGTACCCATCACGCCTAACGCAACGACCTGACACACGCCGACGCCAAGGCTCATTCCGAACTGTCCGACAGTGTTGAATACGGCGCCAGCCAGCCCTTGCGTCTTCTCCGGAAAGCTGTCGCTAACAATGATGAGGCCGACAGTGAAGAGTACATCGGCACTGAAGGGGGCGAAGATCTGCGCCCAGAACTCCAGGTACCAATACTTCCAGTTCGGGTTCACAACGGCCATGAGGAGAGGTGAGAGGGCGCAGATTAGTGTGGAGCCTGCGACGAGCCAGCGGGCTGGGAAGCGGTGCACGACGAGACCGACCGTGAGGTTTATGGCGACGCCTGTACCGAGATTGGGGAGAAGGTAGAGAGAAGTCGTCAAGGTGGAAGCGTTCTGGACTTCCTGGAAGCTATACGAGGCGGTTAGGAATCCTCTACTTTGGCTCTGAAGGAGGGCCTCACTAAAGACTGGAGAAGATCTCAATCGAGTTCATGACGCCCCACGATAGCATGACCATGATACATATCGCAGAGAACGGAATGTTCCTCCACAAACTGTTTGGGATGAGCGCGGGTTTGCCGGCTTTCTCGCGGTAGTGCATCCAAGCAGGGAATGCAGCGAGAAGCATTAAACTCAAGGCGAACAACGAAGCAGTTTCGGCTGATCTGATCGTGGCCAGGTCGGCGCTCAAAATGCTATTTACCATGTCAGCTTTTCCAGCAGCGCATCGAAAAGGACAATCACTCACGCAAGCACATACGACAAAATCGCCAGTCCAGCACTCGCAACAACTCCACCAAACCAGTCAATCTCATTCCACACCCTCTTCCACAACGAAGCCGATCCACTTGGAGCCGCCGTCTTAATCCTCGGTAACACCCAGAATGACGCCACAGCAGCAACCAGCGTCGCTCCCCCGGAGAGATAGAATCCGGAGCGCCATCCCGCCCTTTCAATCATGATACCACTGAGCACCAGACCAACCGAGAAGCCCAACGGCTGACTGAGCCCAAGACACGCAAAACCGACATTTCTAGCCTTTCCAGGCGGCACCGCAGCTGCAATGATGGAGACGGATGCCGGGAGATGCATAGCCAAAGCGACACCCTGCAATGCGCGGAAAACGACGAGCTGGATTCCGGTATCCGCGAGACCGCACGCCAACGTGAACGCACCGAGGAGCACCACTCCGACCAACTCGACGCTCCGCGCACCAACGATATCGGCGATAGCACCCGCGATGAGCAGCATCGCGCCGGATGTCAGTCCGAACACGGAAGAAGGCCAGAGGTACAAAGACCGAGGAAGATTGATAGAGCGCGCAATGACGGGGAGGCCGACGGTGATGATGCCATTGGTGAAGCTGGAGAAGAAGTTGATGAGCGAGGGCTGGAAGATTGTTATGATTATCTGCAGGTTTGAGGGGGTGGGTTTGGTGTTTTGGGCGAGTGCGATGTTGTGTTCGTCGTCGCTGGGCGTGGATGGGAGATTGAGGCTGGCGTGGGATGATGGGGCGCGTGGTTCCTGGGCGGAGCTGTCGGGGTAGTGGGTCTTTAGGGCAGGGGTAGAGAGTTCGATTGTTTCTGTTATGCTCATTTTAAAGAGATCGCCTCTGCCGACGAGGAGGGCTTGACGATGGAAGTGTGAGTCAGATTTAAGCAAAGTGTTGGACAGAGAGAGACCCTCTCGATTCAAATTCTCGAAGAAGCGACACTAGCGATGATGGGAATGAACTTCAAAAGAACAACAGTCTTTATACATCCGCGACCCGCGTGGAAGGAATGTCACGAAAAAGAAAGGATGCAGTTGGCAACTAAACCAAGTCTAGCCCGCGCCCTACGTCAGAAAAACCCTTCGTGCGACCTGATTGGCCAGTTTAACAGCACACTACCTATCAGCCCCCAAAGGATCGCAAACTCACATCATCATGACTGGTACGGAATTTGGGATCCGTAAAAAGGACTTCTACGCGCACTCGACCGTCGTGGATAATCGCTTGAATAAGCAAAAACTGTACCTGTTATGCTCCACGTCGTCGCTACTGAGCTCCTATCTCCGCCGCAATCTTGGCGAGAGCCTTGCGGAACTATAGATTCAAGACTACAAGTACCTTTATAAAGCGAAGCGGGCGACGGGATGCCGAAAATCGAGAGTCTGCGAAAGGTCCGGCAGCGTTGTAGAAGTAGGATTGGAATGGGCCGGGGCCTCGACTGAAGCCGATACCGCGTCGTGCGGGAAGAATACTTGAACGAGGAATTTCGGCACCATCTCTTAAGGTTCCCATGACAAAGCGGGTGATGGGCGGTGGGTGAGTGCTGACCACGCTTTGTTGAATCGGAAGATTGGGATAATTATGTGTCAGCGTTAAGTATGAACGCGTGGGGTGGGTTCTAACTCGGCCAAGGATCCAACACCATATGACAAGGCGTCTTCAACGACGACACACGAACGAATAACCGTCTCGTTCATAGCCCGCCATCCCTCTAGAGAATTCGTGACGCATCTTTGTCTAGCCGTGTTGCCACGACAGATTTCCCTCGGCCGTATGTCGACTGATGTCCTCAGACTATGCACCGCGAAACAGCCTTGCCGTCGCATCGTGTCCTTTTCTTTTCGCTCATAGTTCCGCGGGAATCTATGAGTATCCGCGATGCTAAAGTGCTGGTGCAAGTCTCTTTTTATGGTCGCCGCAGAAAGCGCATATACTTTCAATCTCTTGGCGTCCAGTGGCATCCTAGACAACGAGCGAGAGCAGGTCGATCTCTATTCTCTCACCTTGCTATCTCTCAAGCTAGCCGATTAGCTCGCGGACAACGCTGTTAATGTGTAAGGCTCATTTTCGGCACTGTTTTGGTAGGTCCTCCGCCCCTATCTTGTCATATCGTGGCGGGTGGACGTGGGAAATTCTAGGATTGAATTTGGAGGCCGTTATCCTGGAGCATTTGCTTTGCTGATCGGTCAAACAAGGTTCGTTGTTGGCATGAAGAGGTCGATACCGTGCGATTGCCACTCGTTCAGTGTCTGCTCAATCTTCATGCTATGAGCTTTGGTGTTACTTCAACATTGTTGTCGTCATAGTACAGATAAGGGCACTGGATACACGTTATCCTCTCCTCTGGATACGTGAAATCTTTGGTACGTCGCATGATGGCATATGGTATGCAGATGGAATTACTCAGCCTTGCTGAATTCTCGCTGGTTAGAACCTATACCTGAGCAGAGAGCGGGCGTAGCTACATCAGAACGAATGTGTTCGCTTGCCGAGGGAGGTATAAGATCGTCAACGTACATGTCCAAGGTAGCATAGCTCGCTTTGGGCATTCCAAGGCGCTACCCACAGAAAGGTGATGCAGCAGAAGGCTCTAGTGTACTTACCGCTTTTGGATGAAATTGTCTGAGATGTCGTCGTCTGGAAGATCCCCTCCCCACTGATTCAGGATCCCCTACCTCTTCCCTAGCAGCACTCATCTATCATACCACCGTTCCCTATCCAATCTCGCAGATACAACCATGGCCACTACCACCAGCGCCGATGACTTCCATGTTCGCAAACCAGTCGCAGCTCAACCCGACTGCACCCCTCCTCCATACACTATCTCGCAAGCACGGCCTTCTCCAGTGCAGCAGCAATGACCAATGTAGCCCTAAACAACGGCCGTCTACCGAGACAGTTTCGCCGTTCGGTCACGCTCGCGGAGCCAACGATGCCTACTCATTCTGCAGGCGCTTGACCGTCGTAATAAAGAACAACGGTATCAATGCTACGGATGCACATTCAGCTGACGGTCGGATTTGGGACGCGGATGGTTGTATATTTTTGCTTTGTAGTACGCCCCCAGTTTTCGTTTTTTATTTTATATTTTAGTGAGACAATCTGAAACCATCTACGAAGCGCCGGAAGGGCCATACGTCACTGCTTCCGTTCCCCTACTCCTCCGTTGGCCCCGGATCTCTCGACCGAACTACCCTCTATCACTTCTTCGGATATAAAATACTTACGCAATATAAAAAAGAGCCCCCTCCATGACCCCACTTATCCATCCCACCAGTCCCGCGAGCCAGCTTCCTTGACGGTCGCATTGCTCAGCAATCCAAGCCTCTCCTCCGTACTGAACATGCTTTCGGACGCCTTACTACCTACAAAATCTCTCTCTCGCGCCTCGCATACGAGCATGATACCATCCAACAACGGGCGGGCGCGATAGTCGCACGTACAAGCTGTATGGGTTCGCATTGACTGGAACCACCCGACCGTCAAGCACCATTGGTTGAGAGAACAAGTACAAAGAGGGGAAATTGACATTACCTCAATAAAGTTAGGTGGCTTGACAGATGGACTTGTAAAACCACTACCTATGCAGAAACACGAAGCATTTACACGTGGACTAGGGTTGGCTATACTTCCAGGTATAAACACCAGAACTAAAATATAACCTTCTAATTATGGCAATCAGTACAACTTTCCATGAGCGGTGCGGCTTCAAGAAACTGAGGGGTGGTGTCAAGGTCACGCGCAAAGCCACACAACAGCCTCTGACGTTGGTATGACGTGTACTACCACAAGAGGTCTTATCCACCCCAAGGCTCCCTCTCAACAGGCCTGCAAGAACCAACCTCTCTCTCCTCAGTATTCGTACGCAGCCTGGGTTTCTATCAGCCGTTTAAAATGTCTGCTAAGAGCCCAAATTCAATTTTGGTCCAGTTAATGGAATCGGGCGAGTTCAGCGATCTCAAGTTCGTTTGCAACGGGCAAGAGTTCAAGGTCCATAAAGCTATTGTCTGTGTACAGTCTCCCGTGCTCAAAGCAGCAACCCAAGGAGGGTTCGAGGTGTGTCTCCAGTGAATAATCTAGGATATTGCAGGGTTGTTTGACTCACCGATGTAGGAGTCAGATACCAATGTCATTACGATGCATAACTTTCAGCCGAACACTGTGAGGCGGCTAATCCAGTTCATATACACCGGCGATTACGATGATCACGAGGACGAACAGGGGTCTCCCGGCCGGGATGCTTGTAGAGGTGACATCGATGAGATTGGGGAAGGTGGGGCAGCCGACTATTAGCTTGGTGGTCTCGCAACTGCTAATATCAGAAACAGTTGGCTTGTTAGTAAATCAGCTTCAATTTAGTGATACCGAAGAGAATAATACAAATCCGGCTTCCAAAGCTCCAGCTGCGCCTTCGCCGCCGGAATCAACCGTTACTGCTTCCCTGTTCGCAAATATCAATGTCAACTCTATTGGCGATTATTACGGTATTGATAAACTCGTTTCGCTAGCGAACACGAAGATCAAGCATCTTCTTCGGAGTGATACTGAGGATCAATCTTGGGTTGCAGATCTACCCACCGCAATCGATACAGCCGTTCAGTCAACGGGAGATGATGAGCTACTCGGAATCTTGGCTTCGGCGACTGTAGCAAATATTTCGAGTCTTCTGGGTTCAGATCAATTCAAGAACCTGGGTGTCCTGACGGACTTTTCGATCAAAGTTCTGCACGCCTGTGCCCAAGAATTCCAAGCCCTGGCCGGGCAACAAGAGGAAAGCAACCTTCAGCTATGCAAGGCAGAAGAGCAAATACAACAATGCGAGCTGGAGCTATCGGGATTGAGGGGGTGCTTGGAAGTCTTGAGAAAGACGGGGGAATGCAGGCTCTGCAACGCTGATTTTCTATGTTTTATAGACCCGTACGAGCGTCTTCTTCGTTGCGCCAAGTGCCGCTGCAAGCACTATAGTTAGCAGAGCGTAGAGTCTGATTCTCAAAATGCGATATGTCGAGTGATTGCGCGCCACGATCTCTTTTCATGAGGATCGGAACGTTGCCCTCGCAGACATGTCGTGACGCTTCAGGCAACGACTGCAACCCTCTTTGGTTTCAACAACCTTCTGGCGATTTAATGTAATCGGGATGAAATACCTTTCAGTGCCTGTCCCAGCGTGACCAACCAAGCGCTACTGTCACGTGGTGCGCAGTATCGGAAGTTGAGTGCTCTGATTTCTACACAAGCTAAGTATCTAGCTATGTATATAGAGAGAGTCCCTAGTACAAACTACCTAGGGACTAGGCTTAATTAAACGTTTCCCTATTTTCTTAGTATTACCGCATTAACTGTTGCTTTTAGGGAATCTCCTCATCAAATCGAGTCCTGAAGCGTTCTGTTGAGCAGACAGCCGTGACAGCTACAGTCATAATTGCTTTCAACATAACGCTATGCTCATTATCAATCTCGATAATCGACAGCGTAATAGCCGCCCGTACCCGCTACTTCCTGATGCTTTGGTTTTAAGCGTGGCAGAGCTGGCCGCCGCGCGTACATTCCGCAATGTTATGCGCCCTCGACACCAAAAGGAAAAACCGACAGGCGGCCCTTACTTACTTGGAGACTCATGAAACTGGTTCCCGGGAAGGTCGAGGGCGACGCTTACTACTAGGCTATTCGTCTTTGGGACTACGTCGTGTCTGACTGGAACTACCCAAGCCTATAATATCGGACCGCGACGGACGCTTCTTGTCTGAATGGTGGCAAGCGCTGTTCAAACGAGTCGGCACTACGCTGGGGATACTTACTGCATATCATCCTCAGGCGGACAGACATAATGAAAACACGAGCCAGACGTGCATTTACTAAATCAGCTAGTTGTGACCCTTGATATACAATCCGTCATGCTGTCAGGGTGTTGGATATAGATCTCATGATCTATTTCCCCATACAGCAAAGCGGTCCTAACGTTCATCTCATTGATGGCGAGATCAAGCGCAGCCCCATTGCAAAGAGGCCATTATAGTTCATCGGCTTCATGAATAAAGCAAATGTCTCGTTGTAGCCGACACCTTCGAGCGTGAAGCTTCTTACCTGTATGAACTTCCTGCGCGGTCCTTGCCTTGATTTGTCCTACTATTCGCAGGATTTGAAGAACCCTTTCTGCTCGGTATCAAGTCATGGAGAACCAACAAGTCGTATTAATAGCAGTATTATTATTAGTGCCGCTAACCAGCATAAAGTAGCTAAAAAAGTCCCCATTAACTTTGCGGTCTTGTAGGGCTAACAGGGCTAACTAGCGACGAAGGCGATGTTGGAGCCTTAGCCCTGGCGAAGGAGGATTAATAGGCTAAGTGGGTAGTCCTTCTGCCCTCTAAGACCTCACTCTAAGGCAAGTCACTCGAGGAACTTCCCACGCTTAAAAAGTGGCTAGGAACCTAGGCAAGAACTCCTTTTCCAGCCCTTCCCAAATGGTGCTGCTACTATGGGTCGCAATAGCCGCACCGTAATACCAAGTACTCTTCTTTCCCTGAAGACCGTCCAATGTTGAATAATATCCATTCTTGATATCCTCAGGCGAAACCATTAAATTGAACGGAGAGTGGGATGCCATGGAGACGATTTCAGGCGCCGAGTTGCCGCGTACGGATGCTGGGAGCCGGTTGATATCTGCCAAGACATTGGCTTTAACTTCGTCGTCGGATAGGGGCTTTGCACTGGCGTAAAAAATCTGAGTGAGGTCGCTAGCACCCTGCACGGGAATAATTCCATAGATAGCAGGGAAGGTCGGGACGCCGTATTTATTAGCTGTATTGCGGTTGAAGAGAGTAGCGCGAATTCCAGAGTTCTTGACTACAAGGGAGTAGTAGGCATTAGAGAAGAACTTCCCAAAGATGCTTGTCTCCGATGAGTCCAGATCAAAGCCAGCGGACTGCAAGCTCTGGAGCGTGGGTGGGATGGCCGTTATGAGCTTCTTAGCGTAGACGATCCTAGGGCCGGTGGAAGAATTGCCAACCGTAATGGATACACGATCGCCATTACTAGGCCTTTGGACTTTCATATCGGAGACACTGTAGAGGACGCGCGGGCCTAAGGCCTTGGCGGCATTGTCGTAGAGGGTGCGCGTATCTCCAGTAGCCGAGACCATAAAATATCCTTGCTGGAATGATTGCAGCTGGAAGGGTCCGAAATATTTGAGCATGTAGAGCGTAGGTATTTCGAGGAGCGGAACATAGCCTTGATTGAATTGATAGACAGAGTTCATCATGGCACCCAGGTTGTACTTGTCGACAAACTGTCCAAACGGGAGTAATAGGTCTTCGGGAACGGGTGACGGCAAGTTGTAACCGAACGTGATTTCTGGATACTTCGCCAACTGTGCAGCATATTGCAGCAAAGCCAATGCCTGCTCTTCTGCGGATGGCGTCGCAGCATTAGAAATGATATTGCCGGTGGAAAAGTCAACAGAGGTGCTCGCGGCGGCGCTTATGGTGCTGAGGTTAAGTCGCGTCAATGGAACGTCGTATCTTGACAGGTAGTCTGTGATGGTCGTAGTGTTTGTGAAAATGCTCACGCCGAGATTGACGGGGACGCCAGTAGGGGCGTGGTAGGTCTCTGCATGGCCGCCGATCTGGTTTTTGGCTTCGAGGACAACGACAGTCTTGTTGCGGTCGAGAAGCCAGGTAGCGGCGTTGATGCCGCAGGATCCACCTCCTACGATTGCGACATCTACTTCGATCTCTTCAGTTGCTGAGGTGTGTCCATCAGCCCCCGGAGAGTCGCAGTCCTCTACAGGCAGGGCATACGCAGAAGCGAGGAGCCCTTGGCTTAGAAGGAGATAGGAAAGGAGCGATTTTGCCATGTTGCTAGAGCCTTTCGGCATGTTAAAAGCTGTTGTGGGAAAAGCGACGGCCGACGAAGGAGCGAAGGAAGAAAATCTGAAAAGGAGCGGAGTAAAAACAATGAGCTGTAGGAGGCTAGGCACTGGAAATGGATGGAAAACAGCCATTATATAGTCCCGCTATAAGATTGTCTTCGCAAGCTTGCGGGTAGCTCCAGAAAACGACCGTGCTAATTAGTGAATTACGCTAACGGGTTAAGATTCGGCAATAATACGGCGAGGAAGAACCATGCAATCGCCGTCAAATGCTGAGGAACTCTCCGTGTAGCTAGTTGCCACGAGCTAGGACTAGGTTGCAGCCATATATTCGAGGGGCCGTGTGGTTAAGTGTCCAATACGGTAGTGGCCATAGTGTACTAAAATCTCGGAATTGTATACCAGCGGCTCTCATAAACGGCCGTTCCGCAAATCAGTTCGTTTTCTCTACAAATTCATAGCATTCCATACAAATTTCGTCTCCGCCGTAGGCGTCCGGAACAGCCCGGACATGAGAGCGGCTCGTATACAATCGTACTATAGTGCTAACGGCTTGTTCACAGGGGATATCTCTAGTTAGTCTACTATAAACATGATTCTTTTGCTATCGCAATTACCGAGTCGTCAATGCCCCGAAGCCCGGACCGAAAGCCATGGCCGTTGAGTGGCGCGAAATCTGCCGTTCAAACCCTGCAAATAAACATCAGTAATAGATCAACACATCGAACCCATGTATCCCCGCGCTCACTTCATGCAGGGGCTATGGAGCCGCGCTCATCCGGCCATAGGCAAAAAATCCCTCTAAATATGTAATCGGACCTGCTACGGCAACAACCAGAGTTGCTATACGCTAGCAGGGGATGCACAGGTACTCGGTTATTCGTGCAATGTAAACTCTTGATCGCGCTCGTAGCACTATCATTTGTGGCCTGCGCTTTTTGTTAGTAAATAAATGTCAATTGGCCATCCATGGGTCTTACCTGCGCCGTCGCTGCACCTACAGGATCTACTCTTCCACAGTTGGTGTCCAACGCTTTCCCAAATTGATATCAATTGCCTGCAAAGCGTAGTGGAGCGTAGGACAAGTGTAAAGCCCTGCTCGGGACAGAAACCGCGAACCCTACTATCGCTTGCCAAACAGCCGTATACGTTACTGCCGCCGATTACGAAACCGAGGGTATTAGTGCCGCACGCGAAAGATACAAATTACACTGCATTTCTTTCCTTAAAGAGGACATTGCGAAAGGCTGTTGGCAGAAGCGGCGGTGCTTAGATGGCCTGGAGTGGGATGGGCCATGGAGACCGCCAAAAGCCCAGGACGCTTACCTCCATTTTCGCGTGCCTGCTCGAACGTGTGTCGATATTTGGCGAAGGTTATACAACTTTAAACTCTCTAGGGAGGGCTCAAAGGAAGATGGAGGGCGCACACCGTGGGCGTTAGGAGGACCTTGAGGTTGAATTGATGCGTCAATTTATCGATTGGCGGCAGCATAGCCGGAACGTTAGTAAGCTTTGACTAAAACGACGAGTTTGCTGTATATTTAACCTGCTGTACCTAGGTAAAGTTAACGGCGACGGCGTGTTAGTTGCCTTCAAGTTCTCTGATGGGTGGTTTGACAGGTTCTGTCAACGCTAGGACATTAGCTTCCGAAAATTGCCTAACGTGTTTACGTAGCGAGCCGTCATTCCAAGCGAGTCGCCACCCCCAAAATATACCAAAAAATCGAAAATCTATCTCTACAACTACCTATTAATAATCTTTTAAATTTTAATAGAAGATAGATAGTACTTAGATAAAGAGGGTATTAAATTCTTAAAAGCTAAAAATTAATAATACTTAAGTTATTAAAGATTTCTCAAATTTAGGGGCTAAAATAGCGTTATCTTAAGTTATCTTAAGGAATAATAATTTTTAGCTTTTAAGAATTTAATACCCTCTTTATCTAAGTACTATCTATCTTCTATTAAAATTTAAAAGATTATTAATAGGTAGTTGTAGAGATAGATTTTCGATTTTTTGGTATATTTTGGGGGTGGCGACTCGCTTGGAATGGCGGCTCGCTACGTAAACACGTTACTGTGTGACCGGAGTATACTCCGTCTTCTCTCCATTATCGGCCCTACATTCGTCAGCTGTCTACGTACTCTACATCTTTGTTGTGTAAGCTAGGAGCGAGGGGGTTTCCGGCCGGGGGGTTTTCCGGGCATATCGGGGAAAGTGCTAGGCTAGTATGGTATCGATGGAACGTCTGCTACGGGCGTTGTACGGGCGTAGCAGGCCATCGCACGTACCCAACGTTCAACGCCAAGTTGCCTGATTCCATGGCCATGCCACAGGTACCACGCGTGGCATGCGGAGCAGGTTCGGCGCAGGTTCGGGCGCTAGTCCTGAATCTCAGAGACCGGATCAACGCGCCCATCTTTTACCGTTCCGCTCCCCGGCTCCAAGATATACATTGTATCATCTCCACAGCTTATCACTGCCGTACAACGTCTCGTAAAGCCTTTGGCTTTCGAACCAGTGCCTACCAAATTTTCGCAGCGAGTGTGCGGTTGCACGGAGGAGACTATGAAGACAATGCACACAAACATCCTCGGTGAAGACGGAGACAGGAGTTTGGTAGGGTCCTTCTTCAAAGCCATAGTGCTGCTACTGATGCCTGGAAATCTCTGGACGCGATGAACCGGATCATGATCCAATGCATCGCCCAGTCTGTCGACACACTCATGAAAGACGGAGCTGCACGCATCAACCTTTCAACATGGCGACGACGAATGGGACTTATGGCCCGGTGAATCCATTTCTTGACGGACACGTAGAAGACGCGTTCTGTGCATTCGGAAAGAACCTGCTCCCCGTCTTGATCAATGTCCTCCCTTCCTTGACTGCCAGTGGGGCAATTCACGCTCCAAAGATAGTGTCGCGCGCTTTTTACGACTACTTCCGGAAGAACAAGCACCTTCAGGGCTCCGCGATGGTGCAAGCTCGCTATGATAATAGTCGCGAGTATGGCCTTCCCATTGAGGATATCGCGGGGTTCGAGGTTGGTGGCGCCATTGCGGTCCTTGTTACCACTTATCCAACGGCCTTATGGATGATCCACTACGACTTCTTCAACCCAGAAGTATTAGCAGATTGCAGAAAAGAACTGAAAGAGATCGCAAAGATCACGATAGATGCGGACGGAACGCCGGACTCATCACATTGATATGCGTTCAATCAAGACTAACTGTCCTATTCTTACATCTGCATTGCAAGAAGTTCTGCGGGACCGTGCTGTAGGCAGATCTGTGCAGAGGTCATGGAGGATGCGTTGTTGGACGGAAAATATCTCTGGAAGAAAGGTCGCACACTGCTCATACCAACCGACGTCCTGCACTCAGATCGCACTTTATAGAGCGATAACATTCCGAGTTCGATCATCGTCGCTTCCTCAAATCGACTGGAAAAAACTTCCCAACTCCGTTGCATTTCGAGCATTTGGGGGTGGAAGCACGCTTTTCCTTGGCCGTCACTTTGCCAACACCAAGATCATGGCTATGGCTAGTATGCTCATATCTCGGCTCGATATACCCCCCATAGACGGACAATGGCCTAATCCGGAGATTGAGAATGTCAATCTGTGGGCACAGATAATGGATGCTGACCCAAATTTTGAGATCGATATCATCGAGAGAGAAATATTTAGACAAGGGAAGCATAAATGGGAGTTCGGCTTGAGCGACTCAGAGGTGCTGTTTGCGCTGGCAGCAGAGGACAGGCGCTAGCCGGTCTCGCCAAAAACTACTCAAGGTTATCATGGTCATTCATTTACAGCGCCACTGAAGGATTCCATTTCTGTAAAGATATGCGTGTCTTTGACGGTTGTGTCCTTCTTACATACGGCTGAGACTCGGTGACCTACCATGTCGATACGAAAGACGAGGCAGTGGCTTTGCCTCCTTTTGCCTCAACATCGGCGGAAACCAAAACATTCGGCTCGACTTGATTTTCTTCGCTCCTTACTCGGAAATAGTTTACATCGTGCTGGTATGTTGCATCCTGTGTTCTGTGAGGGGAGTTACTGTGTTTGCAGGTATACCTTGGCGCTCTCTTCTACTGTGAGATGAAGACGCCATTGATGTTTCATCATAATCATGGTTCCAGGCTCTTTCGAGTATATTCTTTTTGACGTCTCGCTGGGGTTTTTTTTTTTTTTTTACTCAGAGCTCTCTGCAATGACATTCATAGCTGAGCTAAGGCGGTGTAAGGTCGCAGAAGGTTTGAGTTGCACGACAGCAGGTACTGCATCTCCGGCGAAGGAATGGTGGAGAAGCTGCTGGGCATAGGTAAATGTAATCGATGAGGATGGGAAATGAGGATCGCAGGGGAGCAGATGGATGGGGGCCGGCACGAAGATGCCGAAGCCAATGCCAAGGTTCGCTAGCGGGCGGAAGCAAAGCTTGGGCGCTGTGCCCTGTTTTGGCGCAGGAACAAGCCCATCAGCATCGTCATCGCGTCCAGAAATGCCCATACTTGCCTGTAAATTCCATGTTGCATGGCCACCCGTTGGTCGTGGCGCTCTGTTCCAGGATCGACAACGGGGCATTATGACATCGTGCAGCAGGAGCTGCCAGCTATTTAGCTGAGCGAGCATGGAGGTCCGTTTCCTCAGGCTTCATCCCATAGCTCGTAGCAGACGTCAAGATGCTCTGCACACTCGCTCTCGCGCTTCTCCTCGCTAACTCTGCAGTCGCAGCCTATTCGTTCGATCCCCTAGAGCATCTGGCGGGCATTGCTCCCTACTTTGAGCCCGAGGACCCGCCGCTCGACCCAAAGCCTCCGCAGGGCTGCAATGTCACCCGGGCTGCCTACCTCATCAGGCACTCTGCCATCTACGCCAACGACTTCGACTACGAAGAGTACATCGAGCCATTCACGGATGAATTGAAAAACACCACCGCCGACTGGAGCAAGGCTGGCCCGCTGGCTTTCCTCGCCACATGGCAGACACCCATCTCAGACGAGGAGCTGGAGGACCTTACGAAGATTGGCGAGAGGGACTCGATGAACTTGGGCGTCGATATAAGCTTGCGATACCCGGGGCTAAAGAAGCCAAACAAGGTGTGGACCTCTACGGCCGAGCGGACGGAGCTCAGTGCACAATCCTTCATCAGTGGGCTGTCGAGGAGCAATGAGACCAAGGTCGTTTCTGTGCCCGAGAGCAAGGCAGAGGGCGCGGACTCGTTGACGCCGTACAAGGGATGCCCCAAGTACAGCTCGTCGTATGGGAGCGAGCAGTCGTCGGTATGCGCCATCGTCTGATCTTCGGCTAGCCACAACTAACCGCTCGCAGGAATACAAGAAGAAGTACACGAAGCCCATCATCGAGCGCTTTCAGACTCTAGCGCCTGAATTTAACTTCACTGCCGATGACATCGTGGGCATGCAGCAGCTCTGTGGTTACGAGACGGTTATTCGCGGGACTTCGCCTTTCTGCTCGCTCGACGTCTTTTCTGCCAACGACTGGCTTGACTTCGAATACATGAACGACATCCAGTACTTCTACAATGCAGGATACGCGAACCCGATCTCGGGCACCCTCGGCTTCCCTTGGGTGAACGCATCCGCCGACCTCCTACTGGCAGACGAGGCCAGCCAGGACATCTACGTCTCCTTCACGCACCGCGAACTACCGCCCACCGTCATTGTCGCACTGGGTCTTTTCAACAACTCCGCATACTCGGGTACCAACAACCCGAACGCGACGATGCCATTGACCACGCAGAACTACGGACGCGTGTGGAGGTCATCCGCTATCCTGCCTTTCTTGTCCAACATTGCGATTGAGAAGCTTTCGTGCGATAGCTACGGCTATGATGCTGGGGAGTACTTCAGGGTGCTGGTCAATCAGAGCCCGCAGCAACTACAGGGATGCGATGACGGGCCCGGCGTGAGCTGCTCGAAGGCCAACTTTGAGAGGTGGGTGGACAGCAGAGCAGAGCTGTTTGGCAGCTACACGGAGAAATGTCAGCCTGAGTACGACAACTCGACGGATGTGTTGACGATTTACGGTCAATAGAGTCATGTATGATATGTAGTCTGGAAGAAAAAAAAAATTAATACCGCCTTGTGGCGCCCACTTGCCCCAAACAGCGCCCTGCGCCTTAACAACCCACCCAGATCTGCACCTCCCCCTGCATATCAGCGAGCACCAAACCGTACGCGGCTAGGCACATGATCAAGAGATCGCCATTCCGACATTCCGAACTGTTGCTTTTAATTCAACCAACCGAGAGCGGCCGAGGCTCGGAGTGGGAGGAGCGCGATCTCATATTCGCCCTTTGCCCCTTGCAGAGTTTGCAATCGCTTGCACAACGCTCCTTTCGCCACATTGCCTTTCAATTACCATCTTTTGTGTTCGCGTTGCGACTCAATTGCCCCTGATTTTGGACGACTGGTGCGACACGAGACGACGGTTCCGTTACGATGGCATCTCTATTCATCGCGCTGCGACTGCCCCTCGCTTTGTTTCGCATCCGCAAACCACATAAACAAGGTCGTCGCAAACACTCCCACGAGAAAGACAGCGACGACGACGACGTTGCGCCCCCACCGCGCCTCGTAAATTACGAAGAGCTACCCGACTGGTACCGCGTGCAGGAATGTCCCTTCGTCACGTCCAAGTACCGGCCCGAGTCGAACAGCTACAACGCTTGCATTCAGTCGCTGACCTATGTCCATAATGAAACGATGAATATATACACGCACCTAGTGCCAGCGACGGTATTGGCATTCCTCCTGCCGCTTCTCCAGCTCAATATATCGCGGATATACAAGGACGCGCCGTGGATGGATCGCTTCATACTGACGCTTACGCCCATGGTTGCGCTGGGGACGCTGACGCTGAGCTCTACGTACCACACCCTCTGCAACCACTCGCCTCTGGTTTCCGCATCGTGCCTGCTGATGGATTTCACGGGCATTCTGTTCTTGATCTTGGCGAGTTTCATTAGCGCGATTTATGTCGGTTTTTACAACCACCCCTTCGAACAACGCCTTTACTGGACTATGATTACCGTCCTCATCGCGGCGTCATGCCTGCTCGTTCTACACCCGCGCCTACAGCACCCAAAGTTTCGACCGCATCGCACCGCCGCTTTCGTGCTCACCACCCTCTCTGGGCTCGGGCCCGCATTCCATGGCATGTATATGCATGGTGTGTACCGCGGATGGCACGAGTGTGGCGTCAAGTGGTGGTTCGCAGAGGGGTTTTGGTATGCGCTTGGCGTCGTGTTTTTCGTGAGTAGGTATCCGGAGCGGTTGGTGTACGGGAAGGATGGAAAGGGGGCTTGGAAGGGGCGCTTTGATGTCTTGGGGAGTAGTCATCAGCTCTTCCATACGTGTGTTGTGCTGGGAGCAACGTGCCATTGTTGGGGGGTGTGGGAAGCGTGGACATTTGCTGTATAACTTAGAGCTTGCGGGCATTTGTCGCGTTTAAGCGGTTGCGATTGGGTTGTTTATGCATAGTATTTAGGTAATGTATTAATGTTAGTAGCATCGCACTCGCTCTGTAGGGCTGCGTACGGCGTTTGGTGGCAACTAATGGTGGTCTGAAGCGGTTGCATGGTACCGTAGGGATCTCAAATCACGCGATCAGTTATGCTAGTGGTAAGGATAAGCAGCGTGTTAGGGCGCCCTTTGACTGGAAGGGCAACCCAATGGGTAGATTGTGTCGTGTGCACGGTGCCACTCGCACTTCCACAAGGAATTACTCCATTGATATTTTCCATGCAACAATACATCAGAAGTCATCAGGCTAGCTCATACTCCTCATGCACGCATATAAGCTGCTCTCCTACAGAGCTATTACAATCAACGCAGTTCCTCACATCTCCATGTCACAGTGATTCACGCCGCGATATAAGTTCAACCCACAGAACTCGTTTCCCTACTCATCCCCGCAGTCGTCGCACTCACCATCGCCGGTGCCTCCATCACAGGAACTGTATACCACGGTCCGGTCTCCCTGATCATCCCTGGATTCGACTTCACCCTATGATACCCACCGTCGCCCCAGACCTGGCAATCCGTAAAAACGCCATTTTGACGAACGACTTCGGTGACTGGGACGCCAATCGTAGGTCGATACTGATCCTGATACACCGTCCCGTCCCAGCAGGAGCCGCACTTTGTCATGACTTTGTCCGCACGGACAGTTTGAAGGTCGTTGAGGACAAAGTCGTTCCGGAAGTATTGCACGCACTGCTTCTTGGAGCCCGAGCCTCCGCAGCGGATATACGCGCTTGATATTTCAGACTCGAGTTGGACGACGGTCAACGCGGTCGAGGCTAGTGTTGTAGAGGAGGGCGCGAACGAGGAGGTTTGCTGGAGGTCGCCGATACGGTAGCGCAGGCCGGCGAGGGTAGACACTGTGACGTTGGTGAAGAAGTGGTAGACGCTCGGATTCGTCAAGGTAAGACCTGATACCGTGGCCGTATTTGGCTTCCCAGTGATGGTTGGAGTGCCGGGTGTACCTGTCGCATTCGGATTGCAGAACTCGGCTCCAGTAGGTCCGGCAGTGCGCCAGTAAAATGCCTTGTAGTCGGCGGCAAATACGCAGCGACGTTGCGTCGCCGTAGAAAACAGGGTACATGGCGGCGCTTCGAGAGAGAACGTCGTCATTAGCTTGCTAGACGCCAACCAATCCGTCGGTATCGGCGACGTTGACAAGTACTGCGATGTCCGCCACGCCCACGCCTCACTCAGTCTTGTACAGAGCGACCCGTAATCTGGCGCTACTCTGCACGTTGGTGTGGGTTTCTCAATAGCGCTCACCCAAGGTAGTTTGGACGAATGAAATACTTCTGACTCGATACGGGTAGAGACGGGGGTCTCGTAGGCGCAACTATCCTTGTAGCTAGACGCTCGTGGGTAGTTATCGCAGAGCGTGGTGAGGCCGTAGGGTGTGGTTGAGCAAGATACTGCATATGAGTAGGAGCTAACGGATGTAATCGGGGTTGCGAGGGTTTCAGCCCAGAAGGTGTAAGCTGAATTCATCTCGATGTATGCGGATATTAAAGAATAGTTGGCGTGAGATGCCCAACAGTCGATGGTCTCCTGTGGGATATCGTCATATTGTGGAGGGAGCGTGGGGAGAATCGCGGATGGAATGGGAGGAAGCGTTGGTGTTGGACTACTTGAACTATTTGTCCCAGAGGTCTGCGTTACGTGTGCGCTGGTCTTTGGGGCTGGACTAGACTCTGCCGGATCTGTTAGTAAGTTTGCTCATTATTAAGAGCGAGAGAAGCTTACGGGAAGCCACTCCATTCGAAAGTGCAAGAGCTGCCAAGACGGTTAACCATGGGGAAGACATTACCGCAAAAACCCTTCGCGTAGTATCTGGGATGTGCCGGTTACAGATGGGTCGATTCGTCGCCCACCAGCATCTTTATGTATTCCAATTCACTAGGACACATCGCTATGTCGTTGGCTAGGTAATTTCTCCATCGCTATACGTCGCAACCATTATCTATAGTTCATCTATGAATTACCACCTAAACTTAATTATAGAAGCAGTATGAGCGTTGAAGAAGCATCATAGGTATGGTCGTTCGTGGATGCGAGGGTTCGTTTAGGGGGGCGGAATGGATGAAAAGGGCAATACTACCGCTCCCATCCCATGCAGTGCATGGCCAAGCAATAGTATATGGCCTATTCCCGGTCCTGTATGCATCATCTTACAACATGGAATAGAGTTTCGCCGTCAGTCCCAAGGCTGATTCGAGCCTAGTTTGAAGGTCTGATCGTAGTCTGGAATATTTCTGTATCAAATATCGGTGCACCAGCGAGGATGTGCCAATGCATTCTGACTGAATGGGTTGATGGTCACTGTCATTCTCGTTGCTCTCCCTTCATAATTCATTGCAATGCGTTGCACGTGACTAGTGTACAGGCCGGAAGGGCAGTGCCAGCGTGCAGCCCACCATTTGGGCTGTCCCAGGCAGACGATCCAAAAAGTATATTCTGCTCGTATTCGTTCGGTTAGGCCGGGTCCGCCTAATCGTTCTTCACGTAGGGTCTGCGTGCAGTCCTTGCTCTTTTCGAGACTGCAATAAATAGACCTGAATGTACAGTTGTCGACAAATGTTCGCGTGCTAGTGCTGTGACTTTCGGTAGCCATTTTAAGAGCGTTAGTATGGGAGCTCCATGTCAACAATGGCCTTCCGCCTCACCACGCTGGCGCTTGGCATGTCGCGTTCTGGAAAGGTATCAATAAGGTCGATTCGGGTAGAGAGGAGAGGGCGGCTTCTTCAACTTTTACACAACCGTAATAATAATTCCCACGCAAGAAGAGAAGGGGTTCATAGCCATATCATAGCTGCGTTTCTGCGCGATGACCGGCTAAGGCCTCAAACTCCTTGGCTGCAACGCCAGATTTAATCGTCTAACCAGAAAAGAAAATGGGCACAAAGTAGTGCTTCCTCCTTCCAACCTTGTTTTCCATACAGACTGTTGTGATACATCTCCAGTGAGGTGGTGGGGCTTCGTATCTGTTGTTAGTCAGCACTTAGCCGCATTGGGTAAATGCATCGCCAGAGCCCTTCCGTGTGCCGCCTCACGCGCAAGGCTCCTATGAGTTATACTTACGAGCTGTATTCCCCATCTGGACACAGTTTCGGCCTGCCGCAACATGCAACCTAAGTAAGGCGAAGTGCGGTGAGACGGATGAAATTAGATTCCGGCCACGGTGCGTCGGCTATCCGACGAGTCCGACGATAGCTCTTTTGGTCACATAAGTCTTCCGTATGCTTGCTCATTACCACCGTCGTTCCCATCCTACTCATCTATCAAAAATCTCATATGGCAGAATCACTTGCGCGATATTTTTGGCAGTTCCTTACATCTACGTTAACTCAAGGATCGGCTCTCGGAGCTTACGTTGGTCAACTAATTATCAGATTTGCGACGACTAAAATGCCGGCTAGCACCCTAGCGAATCATACAAGTGAACCTCAAAAGTGTCGTTATCGTCTGGACAACGACTCGTCGGACACCCTCACCCTCCCAGATGGACGGAAACTTGGTTATGCACAGTACGGTTCACCGACGGGACGAGCTATCCTTTACCAACATGGTCTGCCAGGCTCTCGCATTGAAGCCGCCAGTTATCACGAGTTGGGCTTGGAGTTAGGCGCCCGTATTATCGCTACAGAGAGGCCTGGTTATGGTTGGAGCTCCCCACATGTCGGTCGAGCACTTCTGGATTACCCAAAGGACTTGGAACACCTTGCTAAGCATCTACAGCTGGAGGAATATTCTGTATTGGTACGAGTAATACGCCTGCTTATGTCTATATCGGTTCGCTAATAATGCTTTTGGGGTAGGGAGTCTCAGGAGGTGGACCATACGCACTTGCTTGCGCAGCGTCACTGCCTCGCGAAAAGCTCAAGTGCGTGTCTATCGTCTGCGGTTTGGGGCCACCTGACATTGGTATGGCCGGGGCGAACTGGATGCACTGGATTGCGTTCACAGTGGGATGGCGTTATTCGCCTAAATTTTTATTGCGTTGGTACTTTCAACGACTCGAAGCATACCGCTTGGACCTGAGTGACGAAAAGCGGCTACAGCGTTTGCAGCGGCCGTCAAGTATGAACGCAATAGCTCACGAGAAAGACCGTGAGGTCATGAAGGACAATGATGCCATGCTGTTGTTTCTGCGAGGAACCCGGGAGTCTTTCGCGCAAGGATATGATGGGATGTGCCAGGATGGCAGGTTGATGTGCACGGACTGGGGTTTCCGGATTGAGGATATTCGTACCGACCTACCTGTGCAGCTGTGGTACGGGAAGCACGATACTTTCGTTCCGCTCAATCACGGTGAGCAGATAGCAGCACGCTTGGGTGGTAGGGCGCATCTCAGAGTAGAGGATGAGACACACGGGAGTATTAGTAGAAACTTGAAGAAAGAGGTTTTGGAAGGCTTGATTAGCAAAATGTAAGACCTGGATGGAGGCTGTATCTTAATTTTCAGGAAATCGCATCTCACTCAAGGTAGCATTTTAGCTAATAAACGGGGGAAGGCATTGATATACCCAATGGATCAGAACTTCTTATGAATATTAACAGTTAAAGCTCTTTTTTCCATCAACACTGTGGTTCATCTTTCGCATTGATAATGTCTAACAGTCACATGCTAGCGCAAGCGAAATGAAAGACGTCATTTGCACGTGCCAAACCGTACGTCAAAGATAAGTATCAACAATCACACCAGTTCGAACATCTATCTCCTGCATCGCTTCTAGATTCCGAGTCTATGATGATGATAACCAAGTAGTGAACTTAACGCATTCTCCTCATAAATCAGGTCTGCTTCCATGCGTCGGGACCTAATAGTCTTCACGGACCGCACTCATACCTTACAGTTCTATCGCCATCAACGAAAGCTACACTACCACAAAAATGAGCAAACCCCACTCTCGAACCGTCCGCGGCACCTTGGATAATCCAAGAGCCACTGAAGAGCCCAAAAATCCACCCCTGCTCGGCGACCCTATCTCCCTCCAGCCCGAGACGTTCGATTCCCTCCAACCTACTCAACAAGCGCAACATCAGGGAGCAGACCCATATCGCCAGAATGAAAAAGCTCTCCCATATTCAAAGACTGTAAGGGGCACACTGGCCCATGCGTCTGGACCGAAGGTGAACAAGAGCATGCTAGGGGATCCGGTGAGCTTGAAGGCGGAGACTAGCGAAAGTGACGTGGATATGGGCGCGGGGCAAGGCGAAGATAAGGAAGAGATGAAGAAAGCGGCGGAGAAGAGGGTTTTCGGGAGTAAGCTATGATGCCGTTAGATTTACGGTAGCACATGTCGATTGTGTTCAGCAGGCTATTCATCGTGTACCCTAAATGATTGCATCTGCTACTGTCGCATCACCTGGCCCATCAATATTCTAAGAGCTACAGGACTTTCGAAATATTCAATAATTATGAGACCGGTGACATTGCTCCAACTTAGTATTAGTCAAGAAGATTCTCTGCTCGTTCAGCATGTGAAGTTACGATCAGGTATTCAGCTGAAGTCATATGCTGATATCTAGCTTCAAGATCTCGCTCCTTAAAAAGTTTAAGTTGCAGGCTCCGCAGCTTACTG
This sequence comes from Darksidea phi, assembly GCA_030770425.1. Lineage (NCBI taxonomy): Eukaryota > Fungi > Ascomycota > Dothideomycetes > Pleosporales > Lentitheciaceae > Darksidea > Darksidea phi. Next base: position 10,172 of record JASJFT010000052.1, on the reverse strand, counting down.
TCGAACTACTTTCTTCCACTCTAGGAGATCATTGCAAATGTGGCTTGGAACCTTAGTGTTGTGTTCTCTAGATCTTGAGATCGCAGTCGCTCAAGGCTGTGCTATCATTGACGTGAGCCTCGCCCTTCTCACCAATGGACTTGCTCAAATCTAGTTCATTTAATTTGCTGCGGGATCGCTTCTTCTAAGCAAACCACGTGCTGTACAGCTCACAGCGTCATCCTTCCGTCTTTCTTAACCTGCTGTATTCTTCAGAAATTACGTCCCTTACCTCGTCTTACCTTTCACACATTCACGTCGCTGTTGTACAGCCAGCTTCTGTACCGGCCTCAGAGGGTATTTTTCTTGCATCCAACTATCACGGATTAAGAGTTTGTACGTTGGTTACAGTCTTACAACTCAGGCACTGGACGAGCCTTTGACGGCGACATATCCCTTTAAGGGTTGCAATTCTCTGCCTCCCAGCGGCTATACGGGTGGGACATCATGGGATTTCTTGTGGGCATAATACCTCCAGAATGAGGCCGTAGAAGATTCAAAGGGCGGGTAAGCGCTAGATGCGGAAATTTGGACGGAACGACGGTAACGGACGATGGAGACACATATACAGAGCGTCGGCCAGAGGGAACATCGCGTCCGGATCAGAGGCCCATTTTCGGTAATCTCGCCGTCTTAACACCCCAAGTCCTTTTTAATGAAACGAGTATACATACGTTGTGCTGTGCTTCCCGCGCTCGTGCAACGTCTATCATCTTCATGTTCGCCATCAAAGTCGCACAATGACAAGTACATGAACACCGACCCACTTGCACCACTGTGATAGTAGCCGCAGGCGGACATACAATCTAAACACATTGAGCCGCAACGTAGGTAAGTAGATACGAGTGCAACGTCTTCTCAGCGGCCGGATCTTCTCAACCGTAAATCGAGCTATTTAGACTCGTCCTGCACCCAGTTAGTCCTTCCAATCCAAACCACCAATCCATACTGCTTCTATAACTTCTTCAAACTTGCAATTCGCCATGATCTCCTCCAAAGTTCTTCTAGTGGCGCTCTGCGCAGCCTTTGCTTCCGCGACCAACTACAGGGAGCTATCAAGCTCTCCTCTACCCTCCGGCGTGGTCATCCTCTCCACTAGCATGACGGCTCCCGTACCCACCGACCCTAGGGCATCTCAGTCTTCTCCGAGCGGCTCATCATCCGTTGTTACTACAACTTCCGGTCCAGTCCCTTCAGGATCTTCGGGAACGGCTCCGTCCTCCTCAAGCAATACGTCCACAAATGCTGCGCCTACCAAGAGTAAGTCATAGACGAGGCATTCTGACTGAATCGTGCTGATCCTGCTTTATAGGGGCGCAATATGGAGTCCTTGCTGGTGCGGCTCTTCCCGTTATTGTGGGTCTGCTCTAAGCATATCCCCTCTACGATGGATATGGGGATGGTATGGCACGCTCGTGGAACAATCTATGCCTTTGTACACTAGGACCTCAATCATAACCGTATTGGCTGTATTTCAGCCCGTCTAAAAGATCTTTCGCATGCTGCTCTCATCTCTTGCTACCGTGACAAACTTTGCCAACAGCCGTAACTCCAATCTAGTATTGGCAGCTGCTCAATTCATTAGCTCTTGATATCGCTCATTGCTGACTTCGATCTCTTGGCTTGGCTGGCTATGAACGTTCGTACATGCTTTTCAGGGTCTGGTTGTACGCCCTATTTACTCGCGCCATGGGCGACTGCATGCGCACGGTTCACACTAGCTAGCAGAATGGGATGCAAATCACGCATACAAGGCTTGACCCCTGCAGAGGGGATGGGGATTTGGAGGCGGCTTTTGAAGCTATGGAATCTCAGCGAAAAGGTGATTGGGGAGACTTTCGGTCCGAAGTGATGTTGGTCGACTCCATTCCATGTATGACTCGGGGAAACTGAAGAGGCTGGGTAACGAAGGGGATCGCCCCGCTAGATGCAGTGGCGGACACAGCGGTGGATACGGTGCGACGGAAGCAGTTGTCGCAAGGCATGACAGGCCTATTAGAGGATCATAGTGCTATCTTGACCGGCACTTCGTCATGACGGTCATCCTATCGAGCGCAGATAGGCCCGAGTCGTCTCCTCGTTAATCCGCTAGCTTTCGCGATGCCACGTATGTGTGTTTTCCGTTATGGGCATGCACCCTAGGGTATGGACCGTTACTGTGCGCCAACTGTATACATCCTGCTGCACCGCACTTTCACCATTTCAGGAGGCAAATGTGAGACCCACTCATCCCTTTCCTAACGCTATGCTCAATTGTGATGCCACAAGGGTGTCGCCGGTCGGCCATCCTCCCTGCTAGCGGTGGCGGCATCAAATGCTACATCATTACGATTACTGTTACATATCATTCATAAGTTGCTCCCGCACGTTAATCTCTCCGCATTTATACTACCTTCTGTCTGCTGCTTTAATTCCCCTTCTTCCCTTGTCGAGATCCGTCAAATTCCCCACACGCGTCTTCCTGATGAACTGCCTAGAAGACAGCAACGCGTCGTTATATGAGCGATCACTTGTGTAGATCGAATCGTCGCAGAAAGATATGATACCGGAGCGGACGCAGGCTGTAATGCTAGTCGTGCAAGGTGCGGGTGTTGAAGCCTGAGAAAGAAGGAGTGCAGCAGCAACTCTCCTCAAAGCGATAGCCTGGACGGCAGACATACACAGGGATGCACGTTACATTGTATTGCACTATGTGTGTCGCCACTTGTTGACACTCCACTCCGGCCCCATAACTTCCTCTTCGAGAATTGGTGCAAGCTCCTCGTTAACAACGAGTTCAAGATGATACCCTCTCAATCCAAAAAGCAGGTCCTTGATCACTCGTGTGACTCCAACGTACGTTTCGCGCATGGCATTCAAGGTGTCAGTGTTTTGATCAGCCCACAACGCGGTCTCTCCGTCGCAAGACGCATCTATTGTGACTATTAAGGAGGAAAGACGAAAGTTGTCGCGGACAAACCGGATGAGCAAATTCCATGCTTCTTCTTGTAAGCTCCAGTTCTCCGTTTGGGAGGATCCTAAGGCAAAGGTTATACGTCGGAATAATTTCAGCGTGCTTGGTCGTAGAGATTCCAAGAAGCCGAGAGTGCCACCGAAAGAGTCGCGGAAGACGAAGGTATTAGTAGAATAAAGTATCTCAGAGGCGTCTATATCCATTTGTCGGCTTACTAGCAGGAGCTCGAGAGGAAGGACCCTGCACCGGCATGAAGGCGAGTATGCGGCGTATCGCAGAGGACAACAGCAGTCTTTCTTGGTGAAGTTGCAGGCATTACAGCACATTTTTCGGAGGATCATGTTGTGCACTCCTTCTCGTTGAACCAGAGTTTTCTTTTCAATGGCCAGCTTAGTGTAATCTCTAGGATGGCCGTGTTTGCCGATGTGCGTGAACTCGAGTATTCGAAGACGGATCTCCCGTGGAAGATTCGCAAAGGACACGTGAGAAGAGCCATGCTCAGCTAGCTGATTTGTAGCTGTAAGTTTGAGGGAGGTTGTGCGCGCGAGTGAACGTAGGTCATCGTTTCGATTCCTGCCAAGGCGTATATCACACGATTTGAGTCGCGGAATATTCTCGAGAGGCTGAAGAATCCGCTTCGCAATTTCGATATCGTCGACATCGCAAATAAACGATAAATGTAGCTGCCCGGCCGCAACGTTGGACTCCAGGATCTGGCATACTTCGGCCCACGATTGAACCATGTCTTCGGTCTCGCTATCGCCTGTCCGAAGAGGAGAGTCGCTGGTAGAGATGGGCGCTTGGCAGACCATACATTGACCGCGACTGAAATTTGCCAGATCGTGTCCACGGCGGCAGGGCCAGCAGTTTAGCCTCACCATCAAACATCTCATGACGTGTATCGCACGGCCCGAGAGCGACCTCAGAATGGTGAGGTCCTTTGCTTCGTGAACTCTCACAATGAAACTATTCTCGCCGTAGAGAATGTCACAAGTGTCATTGTAAACGGCCTTGCTGACTAATAGCAATTGCTTCGGTATCTTGGGACAATAACAGTGTAGTCCGCTTTGATAAACTCCAGCCCAAGAGCCGAATACCAGTCTCATGTATCTGCAATCTCTCCAGCTCGGCGGACGGAAGCGTGGAAGGGGAAGCCCCTGGCGTTGCTGTGCAGGTGTGACACGTGTCGATGTTTCCTGCTCTGTGACGATGGCGAGTGGGCAGAGTCGTGAGAGGCCTGCGAGGATGTAAATTTCCCGCCGAAGAGAGTAGGGGAGCGACAGGAATGAGGGCGGCGGAACAGCCATGATTTCGCGGGCGGCTGAGCAATGAAGGAAGCTGGTAATCGTGCAGAGGCTTGGAAGTGGAAGTGGGGTAGTAAGGCTCTCATGAACGCGCGCACGGCCCGCCTTATATTCGGTGTTTCACGTGTCGGGAACGGGAACCTTACCTTGGCTTAGCTTGGCTTGGCTCATGCCCCACAGTGCAGGTATAGGTCCACTTATTTATGCGCCGGTCCTTCAGACAACACTTCTCCCGCAAAACCTTGCGGACTTCGATTTAGCATACCGGAGAGCACTCGGTCTACGGACCGCCGAGCGCCGTTACTAACCGGCTTTCCGTGCCCGGTTCGTCAACCAAAGTGCGGTGCAGTTGCTATTTTTTGTGTTATCCTTTTTTGATTTTTAGTTTCCATTCCCTTAGTTGCACTCTGGTGTCACATAGTTCTAATAGGTCGAACGACTTAAAACCACTTGTTTCGAAACTAATAAACTTTTCAAATACTCAGGTCGCACATGTAGTGCGTACTCCCATGTCTTTGCGGACGTCTACGCGGCATTTACGGTGGCGTCCTGTAGCGGACAATGCAATGCCCACTGCGTTCTCGGTAATTGTCGTTTGACAGCCCCCAAAGCCGTTAATCGGCCACCCCCGGCCACCTCTTACATCGAGCTCTTGATTCTTTGAACTCTTATTGGATTAAGTCCTGTTTGGTGGAACACCGTTTGACCAACGAGCCACCATTTAATTAGGTCTTCCGAGTGCCAAGAACACTTTTGTCCGGACTCCTCTGCTACCAATGATGTCGCCATACAGAGCCTAAAGGTGCGCCGATGATTCCAAATCCGTTTAGAGCGTGATCGAGGCCGTTGCATAAGCACTCCGAAACTTGGCTAACTCAGACTCCGAAAACAAGATGATCTTTCGATGCTGCTACTGGTACTCGGGAATGGATGTTCTCAGACGGAGCTTCAGACTCCGTGTGGTGCCACCACCCTGATGATGATCTCAATCTCCATGGAAGGCCAAGTGGTTACTCGAGTTGGGTATAATAACTGAACAGCGACCTCAACAGGAAGTCTTCACATCCACTCACTTCTCCATTCATTCCTCGACTCGTTACAACTTCTGCTACTTCACTCATTCATCTTACCGTCTTTACCACAGTTTTTACTCCTCACGGAGATTCATCCGTTATGCATTTACTCTCTGTTTTCTTCGTTATCCTTCTCAGCGTATGCTCCACCCTAGCAACTTATGTACAAAAATACGACTTCCCCGACGGTACATACGCCTATGCAAATTACTGGCCTGTGTCATCAGAGCCAACTCCTCAAGACCAGGCAGCTTATGCAAATGCCGCCTACCAGGAAATGATTACCAAGGCTACAAATGATGGTGTAGTGAAGCCAAGCACAATGTCTGTCGCCTATTGGCCGAATAAAGATGGAAGGGGAGGTACAATGATATTGCATTCCAGCATAAGGGTAAGCCATGTAAAGCATCTGTTCACTAGATCGAAGGCTTATATGCAATAGGGGGGGTTTGAAAACTCCGACTCGGCGAATTACATCAACACCTGTAACATCGGAGCACACCGATACAGAGGCATGTGCGGAGAAATTGCCAACATGGTTTGGGCAAAATCCCTCCAGGATCAGGGATTAATAAGCACAAACAGCCAAGTTAGGTGGTCTATATATGGCGTTACTGACGAAGTGCGTGGAACAACGGACTGGATGGCACCATGCGGCGACCAGAGCGGAAAAAAAGGCTGCGCATCTTATGTTGACAAACTAAAAAGAGAATCCGGTGGCGGTGGAACATGTATTATGAAGCGAGAACCGGCGGTGGTACCTGTCAAGCCGGCGCCAAAACCGGTGCCAGAGCCAGGCGTTCCTGTCACCCCGGATGTCCCCGTCAACCCTAACGGCCCGGACAGTCCTACCACACCGGATACCCCAGACCGATTGGTTCCAGGAGGCCCAAAAAACCCAGCGGACCCAGCGACCCCGAACTCTCCAGAGCGATTAGTCCCAGGCACGAAAGACCCAGCGGACCCAGCGAACCCCAACGGCGACAAGGTTTTGGAACCTTCCAAAGATAAACCGGATTCTGATCGTGAAAAGGGCTTCGAGGACGGTGTCGTTTGCAAATTGCCCACCAGAAAGCCAGGTCCACCTATGGCAGACATTCCTGATCCTTCAGGGCTCGCCAACTTCATGCCTCCACCAGACAACAAGAATGCGGCCATGATGATTCGACGCATGACTGCCCCAATGATGGTTCGAGGCGCTACATGGAATTGGATGCTCTGAAGCGTTTCATAACTAGAAGGCTTGAAATAGAGTAGAGGAATGGGAGAATGGATATGGGGCTATTGGGACCGGGGGAGTTATTTTAGAGGGCTGTTTTGTCTTACCGCGAGGTGGTTTTTTCTACGACTTTAGGAGTTCTGGACGCATGGAATTTGTAGATTGCAGCTAGGTTAGAGTCTGTAGTTTTCTGAAATACAGAGGCATTCAATCCAGCCCAAGAGCGTATAAAACTATCGAGCTACTCTACCGGCTGTGTTGTTTTTATAAACCCTCAACAAAAATGACCCTGCAGCAACGCATAGAACAAAGACGCCTAAGACTCAAATTCAATCAAGCTAATTCCACCCGAATGATACCCCATGGCAGGTGAATTTCCAAGGACAGCCCAGTGCACTGGCCGGTCGTCGGCTGGTAACCACACAGATTTGCATCGGGAGTGGATCGAGAAGATTCAAGTTGAAGGAATCACTGAGCTGCTTGATATTTGTCGCTGTTTGCCACTGCAGCTGGTATTTATGAGGATGTGTTGGTGGCCCGCTGTGCTTTCGAAGTTGAGATCGAACGTGAGATGCCGAACTAAGCCTTGTAAGGCGTTTCCCGCCGCCCCACCCGCTAGGGCCACCTGTAGATTACTTCTCCGGTACGCCGCAGAGCTGCCGGCCGGCACCCGATCCTCGCATGAAAGCTCAGCCATGCCTCATCCTTCCATTCGCGTTTTCGCCATGACAGATGCACTGTGGCCAGCGCCAATCTGCACACGCCGACGCAACAAATATTCTTGAACAAAAAACGGTCGAGACCTCAGACAGCCCTCTTCACTCTCGCTCCGCATACCCAGCGCCTCGCCAGGCTACGACTCCAGCATTATCTAGCACCTGCGCACTCCCTCAGCGAACAACTCCGCCGGCATCCGCAAATAGCTCGCTAAGCAGTCAACCTCGCCCCGCCCGCCTCGTCCGGCCCCGAAAACGCTCCTACAGTCCATTCCCATGGGTATTACGATCTAAGCCACCTCGACCGCTCTAGTCTATGTATACGAATATAGACCGCCGTTTGCTACGGCGGAAGGATAGCAAGGAATAATGCTCCTCTCCTAGAGAAAATCATCGTAGGGAAAGAGGCGTCTTGTTGGCTGAGGGCCATGCGAAGAAGAATGCTGTCTAGGTTCAGACAATGCAATAACGCTAAAGCTCCTAAGGCGAGGTCGATAGTACCGGCCAGGTGCAGCCGCCGCTGGATCTCGCTGCATTCTCGGCGATCCGCCCTCTACACAACATCGCCCTGTCAAGCCCGTATCCTGACGCGCCCGCCTACCACCTCGTCCTCCGCTCATCTAACGCTGGCTCAAGCGCCTCTGCACAATCCGAGAAGTCTACGTCGAAGCGGGCGACGAGTCCGGTCGAGGGCTGCAGCAATCTGCAGCTCTTGAACAAGCTAGTCACATGCGGCATGATGCATGCGGAGCAGGACAGCCTGCCAGAGCGCACACGCGTGCTCCACGATTTTCAAGCACTGAGAGAATGTGGGCATAATACCGTTAACAATACAAGTAATACTAGTGACTCATAGGACATTCCCGCACTGGCTGTACAGGACCGCATCTTTGGCGCAAATAAGGGAAGACAGGTTGAGACGACTAGAACCTGAGGATTGAACTGGAAGTGATGAGCTGCAGCTGTTTCACTATGCTACGTAGGTACGACAATCACCTATATTTCAGAGCTCAGAGAGCTTGGCTTCGACTTGGTCGCCGGCCGGATTCTCAGGGTTCTCTATGTACCAACTTAGAAGGTGGAATTGGGAATTGGGCTGGCATGGTCCGCTCTAATTCTGAGGACTTTGTTTCCACCTAGAGGTTTACTGCAACTTCCACGAATTAGTGGCTATGTCTCTTGAATCTACCAAATCTTGACTGACAATCAAATCCCTGGCCCTTCAAATCCACCAGCTTCAAATTATAGGCATACTTTTGGTGGTAGGATATTAGACGAATGGGGCGACATGCTAAAGCCGCTGGCTAGCTCGAGAATTTTACAATATATTGCTTATTGAGCGGGCTAGTGGTATCGCATATCGCAAGGTTCTGGGCAGGGTTGTGAAATTCGTAAATTTGTTTGCTCTTTGATCGGCTGTAGCCCTCGTTCCATGGAAAATTTCCAGGCAAATTTGGGCATTACCTCTAACGGCGACTCGGTGTTGTTGGAAGGAGTGAGAATGACAAAGCGAATCCTCAAATCTAAGACTGGGATCGGCCTAAATCATGATGCTGCGCGCATCGTCAGTGAACACTTCAAGGTCATGACGATGCCAGATCTTGACGTACCATTGGACCTTTTCGAATGGATCAAACATGAGATGCTACACCTGGTCAGCGAAAGTGCTTATGGACCTGATTACCCTTTCTGGGACCCTAAAGTTGAGAGGGCCCTCTGGTGAGTGCGCCAACGTGTTACTACATCCACCTCGCTAACCGTTTTTATTAGGGAGTTTGAGGAAGATACACTTGCCTTGTGTATGACCAGTTTTCTGCCCAAATTCTTCTTGTCAAGAATTCTCAAGGGCATCAAGGGTGGCGAGACCTTGGTTAAAGCCCTCAACGACTATTTGAAGAGTGGAAGTCTCAAAAATGGCTCACCTATTGTCAACGCGCACTATACGATGTTCAAGGCTTCAGTTGATGACGCAGATATCGCTCGATTCGAATGTGCAAGTGCTTTGGGCTCCTTTGCAAACACTATCCCAACTTCATTTTGGACGATATATCATGTCTTCTCGGATCCAAAACTGCTTGCGGACATTCGCAGCCAGCTCCTAGCTATTACCACAACGAAAACTTCCGCAAACGTTATGAAGATCGTCAACTATATTGATTTACAGCAACTCAAGCTGGCGACTGTGCTCTTCTCAGCGGTTGAAGAAGTATCGCGCTTCCGAGCAACCGGCGTCGGCGTCCAAGTGGTCACCGAAGATACGACTGTAGGTGCAGGGGAGTACCGCTACCACTTGAAAAAGGGTGGCTGGATAATCATCGCAAACCGGGCACTGCATACGGACAAGACAGTGTGGGGCGAAGATGCAGACCAATTCGTCGCGAGTCGATTCCGTACCACGACACCGCATTTATCGTTCAGAGGCTTTGGTAACGGAGCTAGTGCCTGCTGTGGCAAGAGCTTTGCCTTGTATCACATCGCTACTTTCACGGCAATCATGGTTATGCGGTATGATATATTGCCAGCCACCGGCGAGTGGAAGGAGCCAGGTCAGGATGGGCGAGACACTGCAAGCCAGGTTGCCGGACCTCTTGAAAACCCCATGGTTAACATGTGTCTAAGAGAAGGCCCGGCAAAGGTGAGCTGGGAGTTTCACTACTGATCATGGCTCGATGAACATTTTGCGAAAATCTCCCGAATTATGGTACACAAATAGGTTTTACTAGTAGTGCGCGAGCAAACTGCTTTTTTTTTTTTTTGGGGGGGGGGGGGGGGGGGGTGTGTGGGGGCCTCGGGGGGTTATTGACCGTTTATTTGGGGGAACAACGACTCCCAAAATGTGGCGCCCCACAAATTACCATAAAAAAAATT